>WSXT02079366.1:0-26465 GCA_011762715.2 Neuroterus valhalla
GGTCTCGGTATTTAGGCATAACAATTGCGTTGTTATTTTTTTTTCTTGGCTCCAAAGCGTAATGAAGAGCACCTCTTTTTAGCACAGGTCTTACAGGCAAACAGTCCTTCAGTTCTCAAAGACAGCTTTCGCGATTCGATCCCTTCAGTTCATCTTTTCTAGGTCTCTGATCGGATTATGCCTCTGAGCCTCTCTACCAACTATAAGGTCCAGCTAACCCCAGGGAAGAGACACTGGCAATCATTCAATAAAAACTGAAATGAGGGCCATTAAAGCTTCAGAATTTATTAAAGGTTTCAAGAATAAATGCTGGTTTCGAATGAAGTACTAAAATCGCATGTTTCATTATACTGTATTCCTCAATTCACGCGGTTGAAATAATGGTGCAAAGGAATGTACAGAAGGGTTTACAAAAGGGTTTCCATTTTCAACTCTGAAATCTGAGTCAATGGGGCGGTTTGCACCTACTGGACTTGCATCTATTTCATCGCGATTCAGTGAGTCAAACTTGCCGCTTACCATATTCACTTTCGCCCGTTTTCTGGTGCGATTACTGCATGTATAGATTCCGGCGAGAACTCTCACATTTTCCAATATTGCAAAAACGTGAATATTTGATGTCGATAATACAATATGTTCTTGAACCGACACAGGCTTATACTTATTTGGTCGTTGCATTACTAATATTGGTTTGTCAGTAACGAAAATGTATCTTTGAAGTCTGAATACCCAGTTTGAATTCATAAGGGAAATAAGTCGAATGAATCTCAGCTGTTCAAGTTCCCATCCCAATTCGTCGACAGAAGGAAGTTTTATATAAGGAGAGATTGAGCTGGCAGAAAGCACATGCTCTGCACGAGGAGACCTAGACCTGGAACGAAGAGGAGGCTCATCAGAAGTAAGACGCTGTTTAGGAGAAGAATATCGGACAGAATGATTAGAAGGTCTGCTTCGAGGGGTAATAGGGATCGGGGTGCCATCAGGTAAACAATCGAACTGCAAACTTAACTCTGCAACAAAAAAGAGAGGGTTAAATGAATAAATTCTACACATGCTGTGAGAATCAACAATATAAAGCCATAACTTATTCAATTGTGATCGAATTGTATTAAATTCAGTCCCTTAGTCTTGAATCAATTACATTCTGAGTATAGACTTCTTATATTACCATATTAAGCTCAAACGAGTGAACATCGAATTTTCCTCATATTCTAACAACTCATTCCACGATTCTACATATGATAAACCAATTTTTACACAGAAAAAATTCACGTTCTTCATCGTTTTGCCGCTATGCACTGCTCAGTCACCTATCTTGTACCTCTGCTCTTAGACTTTCGTGGAGAAAACCTTTGCGTTGCTTAAACCTTACAGCCTTATATCCCATTCGTCAATATTCCTTAATTGAGCTTGTAACAGAATCGTTACCATAAGGGGATAACGCGTTGCGGTCCTATCAATCAGATCTACTGAGCCTTACCCGAGAATTGGCGGAACTCTTCGAGGAGTCCCGAACCTGGAAGCGACAGCGCATCCCTAATTTAGTCTTGGTCCACTCGTGCCAGTTTCAACCATAGAGATATTACAGATAGAGGCGACAAGCCGTGGGCCGCTCCGTAGGCGGAACCATTTGCTCAACTTCGCTAAGAGAGAAAGAGACAGAATGCCAGAGGGTGGGGGACTGCTCGAGACCTCTCATTCTTTTTCTCTCTCTACGCGCGGGCATATTCCAAGCTGGCTGGTCGCTCTTATCTGTGATATCTCTATAGTTTCAACACGGTTTCTCGCTCCTCTGCTCTCCCGACTCGCAACTCTGTAACTACTTTCAAATAAACGAACCATTCATTTTAGATCTTGCTTCTTCATTGTGTTCCTGCCTATTATATCTACTCTCAAACCATCACGATTTTTTGATCTATCTCATGTATTTCAATGTTCATTCTTTATTCTCTGCCCTTGCTCTTCCTTAATTTGACATCTTGAACTGCCACACATTCAGAACTCGCTTGATGCCTTCTTCATTCCTTTTTAACTCTCTCATTCTTGTTTCTAGAGCTTTTTTCCTAATAACTAATGGAAAAATATGGTTTGAATATGTATGCAAGCATCTATATCATTAAACTTTCGCTGCCGCTACCAAACTGCTCTGTAACTTTACCTTATATCTGAAATTGGCGATGCGAATAGCATCGAGCTTCGTGAGCGGCTTCGACTTAGTCCATTGTCTGTTAGAATGCCTTCGTCTCCTTCTTTCCCACTCAAACCCTTTCGTTTGAACATTGTTTTCTCTCATCCTATCTACTGGACTTGCATCTGCCTTCTTTCTTCGCTCCAACGTTTTACAGCGTTCCTCGATTAATTGACGTAAAAGCTCCTTGCAGATCTTTCAAAATGGGTCGATTTTTCTTTTTTCCTACAGATTCCATACCTTTTATTTTCCCCTTTAATTAGCTCTGTTTTTCTTCTCCTTTCCTCTTCATTCAAGCCTCTTTAAATACTGCCACATTTTCTGCGTGTATGTTCCTCGATCTATTTTCCTTTCTCTACAATTTGCACATATTATTTTAACCTCTTTCCACTTCCTTCTTCTCATTCTCTTTCCTACCATCCTGCTCTTCATTTGAGCTTTAACGTCATGTGGCTGGCAGGATTCCCCTTATATTTTCGCTGAGTTATTTTTAGACGCAATCCCAAAAGAAGAAATAATAAGCAATTTAGAGTCAATAATATATAACCTACCACCTAAAAAAGCAAATGACATTAGACGGAGGACGGCCAACATCCTACGCCAAGCACGACTTCCCTCCTCAAATTTGACTAGAGAAGAAAAACCATCATTCAAAGAACTCAATCGAAACTTCCGAAAATTCACAAAAACAACATTCCACTCAGACCGATCAAAAGCGAAATTAACACACCAACCTACAACCTAACACGCTTCCTTACCAAGAACTGAATCCTTCCATAGGAAATTCTATCACTCATGTTCAAAATTCCTCTGACTTCATCAAAAAGATACAACAGGTTCACATTCAACCTCAGGCCGTCCTTGTGAGTTTCGACGAATCATCTATCTTTACGAAAATACCAATCCCTGATACAACCAATATTGTCGAATCCTTTGCAAACTTTCCTTCTGATCTTGAACCTTTGATCGAAGACTTTTTCAACAATACTTACTTTTTTTCTAATTACTAATTCTACGAAAAAACCTCAGGAGCAGCAACGGGATTCCCAATTTCACCTGTAATAGCTAACATCTTCATGGAACACCTGGAAACTAAAATCTTTAGCCGAACCAAGCTCACACCAGAACTGTGGTGCCGTTACGTTGACGATACATTTATAATCTTGAGACATGGACTGGACGAACTGCACAAATTTCCCGATTTCGTCAATCAATTACATACAAAAATCCAGTTCACCATGGAAATTGAACAATATGGAAAATTGTCCTTTTTGGACGTTCTAGTTTACAAAAGATCTGACATCACGTTGGGACATGAAGTTTACAGAAAACCCACTCATACAAACAGATACGTCCACGCTTCCTCCCAACATCATCCATCCCTAAAATAGTCAGTCATCAACTCGCTCGTTCACAGAGCTGTTTCCATCACAGATGAAGATAACTTATAAAAAGAATAACAGAAAGTTTAACAAACCTTCTGTAAAAAAATTACACAAACATACGAATTGATAGAGCAATCAGAAAATGTACTAGAAAAAACAAAATGACACAACTAACTAAAGAAAGAGAGAGGAAAGCCACCACCACCCTAACCTTCATCCAAGGTATCACAGAACAGATAGGTAGAATTCTCAACAAACGCAACTTCTCAAAAATCAAAAAGACTAAAAAGCACCATTCGGTGATCCAGGAGTATATAAAATCCCGTGCTCCTGTGGCAAAGTCTATATTGGAGAAACCGGTAGAGCCGTGAACCAACGCATAAAGGAACATGAGAGTAAAGTCAGGCTGAAACATTTAACGCAATCAGCACTAGCACATTCCATTTGACAAAGGAACCGTCATCGCAGAAACGAACAATATTTTCCCAAGAAGGCATAGAGAAGCAATCGAAATCTTGAAATACCCTTATAATATGAATAGGGACAAAAGATATAATACCAATCTAGTTTGGCTTCTGTTCTCTCGGTTTAACTGATTGACCAATCAGATTCAACCAATCCCTACACTGGAATCCTTGACTAATCACAGGCATCGTTGTAAACATATATAATAACACCACAACCTCAAAAACCTCAGTTTTAGGGCAGTCCTGAAGATGCGAGCTGCAACTTTCGCGAAACGTCGACAAATTTTCTAGTTTTTTGAACACGATCGAAATCCAAAATACCTTATTTCATCATAATGGATCATCGTGAAAGCATTAAATCTATAATCAATTGACATCTTATTGGAAAAAACTCCAAACATAGTTTGTAACAATATTTGTGGTTATTAATTTTGCTCATTATTATTTCTTTTTGTCTTCGCAAAATTGTCCGAAACAGTGACTTTTCTGGCAACTGGAATTCTCGATTATTAATAGGATTTTCCGTGATTTGAACAAAAACTATGCATCTAACCAAAAAATGTTAGTGTCTACAGATCACAGACTATAGTCTAGGAGCAAGAGGGTGTTACTTGGCTCTTTAATGTCCGTGAGGAAATCAAGGTTTTACTGATGTATTTTGACCTCCTGAATCCGGATTTTGAAGGTGCCACGTCGTAAATTGTCAAATTAAAAGCATATCAACAAATCAATTGTTCAAATAATGAACTTTCAAATCATATAAGAATGTTCGCAATTTGGAATCATTTGATGTATTGCAGGGCCCTGTGACTTGTATAGATAAAAAAAGGCAAATGTTTAAACAACTAATTTGTTAATAACTTTTTAGTTTGACCATTTACGGCTTGGCACCTTAGAAATTATGATTCAGGAGGTCGAAATACATGAAAATAATCCTGATTTCCTCACGGACATCAAAGGGCCACGAAACCCTCTCTTGCTCCTAGACTACTACAGATAGACAGACATGACCCATGTAAGAATACACATAAAGCCAGAAGCACCACAAAACCATCGACAACACCACAAAAAATGCACTTGTTAGCACTACTTTCCACAAAATTGAACTGCTTGAGAAAATTACGGACTTTTCCCCAAACCTCTTAGAGTTTGTTAGAGTCCGTACAATGATTTCTCAAGCTTACACACAAATTTTTCACTAGATGATCACCAATAAAACTCGAAGCGAGTCTTTTCGCAAAACTAGTGCAAAGGTTTTTTTGCAGTCCAGTCCTTGCTATTGTTGCAACCTCCTGGCAACTAAACGAGCATTGTGATGCTTGACTTCGTCTGCTGTATTCTGTCGAACCTTGAAAACCCATTTTAATTTGATAGGCTTCCAATCGTTCGGCCCTGACACAATAATTCAAGTTTCATTCTCTCGGAAGCGTTAAATTTGTCTTCAATTGCAACGATCCACTTTTCTAAATCTTCCCCTATGACAGCTTCCTTATATGTATGTATGTACATTCCTGAAACGTCTCGACTCTGCTCATTCTTCGTTGTTGACACATTTCCGCATCAACAGATTTTATCGCACTGACCCCCCCCCCCCTTCAATTGGATGAGACGTATTCCTCTTGTGCCTTATTCACTGGAAGTCTCACTTCAATGACCGTCTTGTCTGTCATAGGTGTCCGCGTCTCAGATTACTTATTAAAAGAGCTATTCCCCGAAATTTTTACAGTCTTGCTGCTTAGATCGTAGAGTCAATAAATTGGAAAGTCTCTCTGATATCCAACCTGCAAAAATTGAGTTGATGAAAGGCTCAGCGTTATTCCAGGGTCTTTGCTTGATGCTGTGCGATTGAGTGTGTAGACGACAGTGTTTGCTGCCTCTGCCCACCAATTCAGTAGAAGATTTTTCACGAACTACATCGTTCAAGAACACTCCACAATCCTACGATTGTCACGCTCGGATTTCTCGTTTTGTTTTGACGTGTACAGTGACGTATTTTCCATGAGAACTCCTCAACAAAATCCTTTCGCAAGGCTTAGAGAATTTAAAAACATCTGATTTATGTTTCAAGAAATACACGTATCGGAATCCAGAATGCATACACTCTTCGAGATTTATGACCTCCGGAATGATTTGTTAATCATAATGCAGGAGAATGCATTCTCTCCGGACAGTTTTAGACCTCTACCGAACCCTCTGCTGACATTTCTTGAATTGTGCTTTCGTTTATGTAGCCCAAACGTTTGCGACAGACATGCAGACTTGTAGTCAGTACTTTGGCTCCTCAGATGTTGGTTTTCTAGTTTTGAAGAATATCCTATATATCACATTTTCGCGTTTGTAGCCTTGCGCTGCTTACTGATGTGCACACACCTATAGAAGGAAAATTCTCGCACAAACCTGGAACAGAAAGTATATTTTCACTTTATGAGTCATTCATCTTAGCATGGAAAACCTTGGAAAAAACCCACTGCTCCACTCCTGTAAGTAAGTGATATGTTTTGAGGCACTTGGACCAGGAAATCACTACTTCGATTACGCACTTAACTTAAGACGTCATGAAAAAACACAATTTTCCGAATCACTTCCTTCTTTTTTAGATTTCTTGTCGCTTCTTTTCTTACGGCAATGCAGTGAAGAAAGTCCTTTTCAATTGCAGTAATAACGTTAACCAGTAAATTTCTTATCCCGATGGGATCGTCGATTTTTCGGATTACTGGAATTCGTATCCGTACATGTGGAAATTCGCTGACTATTGAAGTTTCTTTCACTATACTAAGATATCCTGAGACCATAATATTTAGAAGGCAGACTAGCTAGAACCTTTGCCATTACTTCTACATCCGAAATATTCTAACCAACATCAATTAGGCGTGTGGCCATGTTTTGCACTTTTACCACGTGCTTTACCACCGAGTTGGGCGCGTCCATTCGGCACCCATCTAACTTTGGAGTCAAAAGTGTCAGTAGAAACTCAGTAGAAACTCCAGCTGTAATGGTTCTAGCGAAGAAGAAATGGGGCACATGGCTTTTGCGTTGTTCTTTATCCATGCTTTCGCCTCCTGCGATTATTGATCATTCAGCATCTGTATTTTCCACTCACTATATCTACTACTTACATAGTAGCAAGGGTATTAAACTGGAATTTCCCTGCTTGGGAATTCGATCCGTCGAGTTTCGTGACATGTTTCGCGGAAAAATCTTTCGACCTTTTGCTGATTTTTACCTGAAACAATCACGGAAAAGCCGAAGGCGGTTTCTAACTCACCAGATCGCGTAATGATTCTAACACCTCGGACTCTCCTTCAGACATGATAACGCGGGATATGGTGTCTGAACCAATACCCTAATGAATCAAATAAAATTATATTGGCTGGGATCAAGAAGCGAAGAGATTTATTGAGAGCGAGATAACTTAAATCATAACAGCGCCCGTCGCGTCGTCTTCCATTACTGCCAATCTTAAATCCCTCACCATCTCATTCCAATCATTGTCAAGATGCCAATAGCTCAAATTGTGCAAAGCAAGCTGAAAGATTCTCCAGACTTCTCTATCTGGCGTACAACTCCACAAAGATCCTGGATATGAGGAAATTTTTTTGTTTATAGCCGCTAACTGTGAGGTAGCTCTATTGCTCATAACCGTACTTTGTATTATACCAAATTGCTCGTATAGCAAGCTTCTTGCCAATAGTCATTGATGAGCTCACCATCAATTGATTGGAATGGGTTTGTATGGGTGCTGAGGCCTACAATCTCAATTTGGATTGTGCGAGGCGTGAATTAAGTTAATCTGTCCAAATTAAAATTCTACAATCTCCCAACATCTATTCTCAAATTATTGTCAAGCATCTTTCCCATATTCAAGGTATGTATTTATTTGTCGAGAATTTCATGGTTCCCGAAAAGTACTAGAACTTCACTTGGGTAATGATGAAGCATGCAAAATTATCTAGAAAATGTAGATTTGCTTGTTTGGTTTCTTCCTAACTTATTGTCAAAATCTACGTTCTGGTACATTTTTGAGCAAATGAGGTTTGGGGACAATGGGGTTTCTAACGGATGCATACCTACCGTATCCTTTTGGGAATAACTAAAGATCGAACAATCAGAATGTACGCTTTAAGTTTGACAGGAATGCGGACCTGATGAACCAAGTATCAGATCAGGACTCGATCTCTTTTCCATAGTGAAGTAGATATTAGGGTGTTATTGAATTTTGAAATCGGAAAGCTTGTGAAAATTATCCAGTCCATGTCCACAGATAATAAAAAGTGTCGTTATCGCAACGATAACAAAATTTGGGTTGAAGCTTAGAGTGGTTGGAGATTTCAGTTTCCACATGTAAAGAACGTAAGGTTGGACACCATATTGTTGATTCTGAATTTCATTCGTAAAATTGATGCTTGGGAGAAAAGTGAGTATCATTGAGATAGTAATTTATCAGAGGTATCAGATTGGAGAAAAAATTTGTAAACGATTTGATAATATTGGTCGTATAAGAGATTGATTCTCTCGTATAAAGAGTTTTGGACGTGGGTGACAGAGTTTTTTGTAATAGGATTCAGTTTTTTTGTAGAGCGTGTTACGTCGTAAGTTGGTGAGTTTATTCTGCTGACGATCGGTCTGGCTCAAATGTTGTTCTTGCAGTTTTCATAGTACTCGAAATACGCTGAGCCACATACAAAAAACAGCATAGGAACATCAAGTTTAACTTGAATGATATCTGTTCCCCTGAGGAACTCTTGTGGCAAGCTGCTCCAATATGTACACCAACTCTAGACTTGATGATTATTTGCCTCAAGCATGGAATTTGCATTCAAACCTCGGAGAACGATCAGTACCGTTTGGACCTTGTGACCCTAAAGTGAATGAAAACTTCACTTTTGGTTTCCATAAAGTGTCGAAGCTCGTAAAATTCATGTATACTATAGTCATAGTTACATTAAAATCACTATCGCAAAATTTAGTTTATTACTTGCCTGTTATTGTATGGAGTTCTATTGTTGTAGCACTATTTTTGAGGCACAATGAATACCATTTAACTTCTTTGCGAACTCTGATTGTAGCTTCGTAGATCACAATCATACAAAAATTCAGAATATTCTTCCCTTATTTGTTTACTCAAGTATAGCTCTTGCGTAGCTGAATACACTATATGAGTCCAGAATACCCATTTCTGAGACTAAAGATACTTTTTTATCAATTTATTCCTACAATTGCATAAAAATAACGCGTAAATTGGAACGTCTGCCGCGGCCAAATTGGTAGTGGAACTGCAGCGCCCTGTTTGGCGCGGTGTATGATTTGCTTCTTGAACGTCGCGAAAATATCATCCTAAAACGTCGTCAAAGCCTTCCTATGATTCCTTTAGCCGCCCAAGATAAATTCACCCACAAGGTTGAACCCACTTATAAATGCGAAGATTCAGTAAGGTATGTGTCAAATTTTTGCTTTTGTGCGGAACCTTTGGATCATGAAAGTCCTATAAAATAAGACTCGTGCCGTTGAACGGGATTCCTATAATTTCGAATAATCATTCGACAAGGAAGGCGGAATTCAATTTCGAGAAAAAGTCACATATGGTCACCAAGGAAGTCCTCGAATTTGGTATCATCGGTGGCCAAAATGAGACGAAACTCTATCCCAGAATAGAGTCACACGGAGCGATCAATCATTTCCAACGGTAATGTATGCCATTTAATGGTTATAATTACCAGTTGAATCAAGAATTTTTGCCAAAGTGAAGAAGAGGCTAAAGATGTTCCTCATCTTTTTCAAGTAGACAAAAAACTAATTGAAGAGTTAGTAACGCATTCATTTATTCTGCGTATATGAAAATTATTTTGGAGCCGTATCATTATCTTATCATCATTTGTACTTATCATTGTTATGTCGTTGATTATATCATAGGGGTATATTCCTATTAGCAAAAGGGAAGCATTCGTGGAAATGTTTGACAATAATTTAGCCCAACTATGTAAGCCTGTTGCTCGTCCTCCTCATATTATTTTCAATGAATGAACGGATCTGAAGAATAAAAATGTGGTTACCTTATTGGGAACGGTAATTGACAAAAAAATCAAGTAATATATTGCGTATTAGATTTCTGATTAATATTATTCCATTTTCAACAAAATGAATTAATTTGGGAGAAAAACATTTTCTACTGATTTTCTCTGTCTGTCAGTGTATCCCTTGAATTTGCGAAGTTCTTAGAGTTCTTTTTGTTTCAATCACTGAAAAAACACAAGATTTTGAGAATGTTGAGGAGAAAAAACAAAATCAATATAAAATAATAATGTTTATTTCTAATATTACATGGTAAATGGACTAGAGAAAGCACAAATTAAGTGACAAAGATGGTAAAACTGAGAGTCGAGGGAGAATAGCGATTTGACAGATCGTGGTCTAGAGATTAGGGACTCTTGTTATGATTTTATACTTGTAGCAAAGAAGGCACAAAAACATCTTGAGTGGAGATGATGAACAAAATTGTCTCTTCTCTTAATATTTATTTTACCTTATCAACAAAACTTACCTGAATGAAAACCTTTGGTGTAATAATCCTTCGTGGTAAAGTGTGTCAAGCACAACCGCAACGCTGAACTCGGACAAAAACTTTCCCATTTAATGGCTATTGTCCATTTTTTCCTCAGATTTTCATTATTCTGAAAGCGATGTCCGCCTTTATCCTTACACCCAAATGCTATACACACACCTGGTATCTTGAAGTTAATGCTCTAAGCTTGATTCAAAATAAATGTCGACACTCTTCTATATATGTGTATAGCAGACGACTCCGCCGTCTGTTATGCCTCCTCGCTCCCTAGCGATCCTAGCAGCCGCAATTGTCAGTCGCCGTCCCCATAAGAAACATGTAATGCTCAATATTTCAACCAAATGGAATTCTTATGCCAAACCGGAGCAGAGTAACTTAACCAAAACACTTGGCACTCAACCGGAAAAAACGGATTTCCTGGAGAGTTGAGTAAAAAATTCTAGGAGCAGAAGCAAGACCAGACAGCAACCTTTTGATCAGAATGGATCGTTAGATTCATGGGTTTTTATTCTGGTTTCTAGGAGTTGCAAATATCCTCTCGTGATTATATGTCTACGATTAATATAATGCACTCAATTTCCGCAGATCAGACACAGAAGAATCGGATGATTCTTGAAATTTTGTCGAAACGATCGAAACCATGAGGACATTTTTTCAGTTGATGACGATGCCTCCACTCAAGCTGATACTTTTCATTGTATCAAGGTTCTCCATACTTCCTTATTATTCTGCTTCGATTCTTTTTCTGAAACAGATGTTTCCTAGGTTTTTGTAAATTATTATAGCCTCCTTTTTAATTCTATCCACGTTTCGATACTCATAGAAAATATCCCTCTGCATGCGGAACGTGCTCCTTCAAATAACTTCAAGATATTCACTCTTTTGATTCCCTTCTCAACGGAGTGTCATTTGCTTCATGATCCATTATTTATTGCCTTCCGATTGCGCCATGTTATGGCAATGATGATAACATACACAATCTCAATTATACAACTTTATTGTAGAACACATTACAGAGAACTGGTCCATCCGCTATCTTGATTGTCTATGCTTGTTCTCTATGCATATCTTGTTACTAGTGACATCTGTGTCATACATAGACATACAATAATACATCTGTGTAATGTTTCTGCAGATTCCTGTGTGATATCAACACTTCATAAGATATCAAGAAAGTTTTTTCTGGATATGGAATACTTCGGGGGAAGTGGACTATCATATGTTTTCGCATGTGTAAAGCATGTGGCGGGTAGTGAAGGATAATAACTAAGATAAAATGCAGATAAAGCGGAAAAACAGTTATTTTGCGAAGGATTAGAAAGATTCAAATAATCAAATATGCATCATTATATAATTGTCGTTATAGAATTTTGATTGCCAACACACTCGAAGATGATTGCTAAGATAAAGACGAGGGTATAAAAGATAATCATTTTTCCCACGTAGAAGAAAATCTGATTGAGGTATTAATGAAGAAATGAGTTAGTAATGTGGATGAAACATTTTGGGATAGAAAGTCTGATTGAAGATTTGTTTTCAATTGCTCATATCCTGTGGCCCTGCTGCATGTGTTTTTTTGCTTCTTCTTCAAAGATATTTATCTTGAGAGTATTGAAACAGACAAACTTAATATTGGTAGAGTGATTAGAGCAATTGTGGTTATCCACGCCGTGACACCTGACCTTTTCTTTTAGGACCATTCTATTGGCATCGTAGTCGACTGATTATTGGATTTCGTAAATTGTATTAGGCAAAAACCCTTCATACAGGGTGAGTCTATCCGCAATTCCAAGAGGTGCCCAGTGGTCTGGCCAAAGGCGCCAAAAACTATGCAATGATCGATGCTTGAAAGACTTAGCCGACACGCTTCTGCACGTTCGTGGTTTTAATCTGCAGTACTAGCCGTCTTGTTTGACTCGTGTAAAGCGCCATCGCGCAAATAGTTGATCTCTATTCCATAGATGTGTTTTTCTGAGTTCATACTTTGGAAATTAAACAATTGAGTTCAAAAGTCCTTCTATTCGGTGAAGAATACAACGGTCGTTCCAAGTTCCAACCTCAAACATTCTGTAACTTATTTCAGGAACCATAATTTCTTCTTGAAAATTCAACTGCCAGCTTTGAAGATTACTCTTTTCGGGTTGAGCATTTGCCACTTTGACTAGATTTTTTTCCAACTAACCAATTTCTTGTCTGTAAAAAGCTAAGTATTTTGTGAGAATAGCTGTGGAATTCCTTGCTAGAAATTCAAATTTCTTGATTAAATGTTAAATGACTTGGTTAAGGTGAAATCCCTTCTTAAGAGATTTGAGATACTAATAAGCTCTCGTAATGAGGTTTGCTTTGTTGATGAGTTTGATTTAAATTCTAAGGCATGGGAAAAAATATTAAAGCGCTCGTAACGCTAGAACTCTATACTGTTTCAGTAAGGTGTTAAGGAATAAATGAGTGTTATAAGCGTGCTCTTTTTTCGGAAGCTTGAAATCCTTACTAAAATAGTATGATCTCCATGCGTTCAAGGCATTAGCTCGTTTGTATATCACACGCGTGTCGATGTTATACTCTTAGAGCATACAGTAAGAACTTCAAATTCATGATATTATACGCATTTTGGAAGTCCTACCCCTGCACTGAATAATTAAAAATTTGTTCTCTTGTAGTTTAAATCAACCCAAACGAACGAAGCGTAAGGTAAGATCATATTGAAATCCTGAACTTCTTGCACAAAAATTTATATTTTATGTGAATGCAGTTTGCTTCCACTTAGGATAAAAATTTGAACCTATGTACCAGATGAATAGATATCAACTTCTTGTTGGAAACCTAGAATTGCGCCTCGGATTTTCAATTTTTCAGTAGAAAATTGACTTTTTCAACTCAAGAATTTATTCATTCGATTGAGATGTTTCTCGTTCCTTGACTAGGTGATTTTTCTGGATTCGAAATGCAATAACATGTTTAATGTTTTCCGTAGAAAAATCAACAGTTCCGCCAAAATAAATTCCTTGTTAAAGATTCATATTTCCATATTTGAACTACAACTATTTTATCAAAGTCGGTTTATCTTGTCAAACATTCATTTCCTTTTGGTTGATAATATGTTTTTCTAGAATTAACAAACACTTATTGGTTACATAATTTTGTATGTAAATGGCAATTCTATTCATATATTCTGTTTCCAAATCCATTTTGATTGTCCAGAGAATAAATAAAGTCTTAAAGTTTACAACTTTTCTACCCTGTTTGTTGTACAGAATCATAATCAACGAGAAACTCGAAAATCGGTTTTGATGATAATCTTTGGGATTCAGTTAGGAGTGATTCCAGAAGAGAAATAATAAAATCGATAGAGAATTCTGGACCCTAGGCTGTTCTGGTACAGATTAATATATTTTGCCCCACTGTTTGATAATGAAAATTATCATTCTTCTTATTAAATATTTTCGTGGAGGAAAAGCAAGATATTTTATCTTATTTGTACAGATTTGTCTATACTATTGAACAAAGTTGGAGCTTAATATACAATAACACATTAAAATTTCGAAGCAATCACTAGTTAAATATAGGATATCGATCCGACATTTCATTTCAGTACAACGTTTTCTTCATCGCGTGAATGTTGATGTGGGACCTGGTTCAGAAGAGGTTTCACATATTGCACAATATAGAACCTATTAATTTTGCGACAGAGGCCTACTGGACTTTCCTCGAATTCTTCTGGAGTTAATATGCTAACCACGCTGCTGTATATGTTTATTTTCGCCCGTTTATTAGTCCGAGTACCAGTGAAGTATGTATAGATCCCGGCTAAATATTTCTCACTCTCCACTGTTGCATAAACGTCACCGTCGGATGTTGCTAATACAATTTGTTCTTGTGTTCGGATTGGTCTGAAGGTATTAATTGTTTTGAGATATTTTAACGATTTATCGTTAGGAAAGCTGAATCTTCGAAGTTCAAATATTCGGTGCTGATTCTTGTAAGGAATGAGTCTAATGAATCTCAAGTTCTCCATTCCGCATCCTAATCCGTCAGGAGAGGGAAGCCTTAAAGAAGTATAAGATGACGATGCAGGATGAGGATGGTTCGCAGAAGGAGACTTGTACCTAGTACGATAAGGTGTTTTAGTAGAAGAAGGCCTGGATCTTGAACGACGAAGAGGCTCGGCAGGAGGAGACCCGAACCTCAAATGAAGAGGCTCTGCAGAGGGGGACCTGGACCTTAAACGAAGAGGAGGATCGGCAAAAGAAATAAACCTCCCAGGAGAATGGCGTTTATCAGGAGGAGAACAAGGTCTGCCACGTGGAACAAAAGGGATAGGGTCACCATTAGGCAAACACTCAAACTGCGAACATATATCTGTAATAAGAGGAAGAGGATTAAATTGATATACATAAACATGTGTGTTTGCAAGTATTGATTGATTCAATGTGTCCCCTGAGGGTTTACATTTTCCTCGAACCTCTACACCATCCCTATGCACACCCTACGACTGCCTTAGTAGTAAGTAAGGGAGACCTACAGCTTAAGATGGGTTCCGAACCACCAAGAACCCCAGCCCAAAGTACTTAGAGTAACCTTTTTCTCAAGAGGTACCGGCACCACGACTTCCCGGAGGTGAACACTCCCTTGCTAGGCAAGTGTTCATTGCGTGGGCCACCGAAGGTCTTCCAGAGTGCAAGGCGGGAATCGAACCCACAACCAGCCGGCGTGGGTCCAAAGCGCATGCCTTAGCCCCCTCAGCATTATTCCAACTGATGGTAGAAGTTCATGATGAAGGATATGTCATGAAAAAAAAGTGGTGTATGGTGAGTACTCCAAAAAAAGTGAAATACGAAGAAGAAGAAGGGGAACAAGGACAGAGGAAAGAGGAAAGAGATGAAGAAGAGTGTCCTTCTCTCCTCATTAGCCTATTAAACAAGAAGCCATGACAAAAACCACATGTTGGGAGGAACGATGGAAGCTCTCCTCAAAATCCCGGGAAATTTCCGGCGTCAAATTCAAATGGCGTGTAAGCTATCCATTTATAGCAAGTAGAAACAAGATCAAGCTCAAACACCAGCCAATTGGCTTCAAAATTAGCCAAAACATATTTACTCCGTCGAGTACCAAAATACAAGAATTCGTTCATTGTGAGCCTATCCGCGGAGAGTAAGGGGCAATGAAGGTGTAAATGTTGAAAGTCTCTGAGTTTGGCCCCACGATCGCTGCTAGCAGGCATTTCCAAACCTGGAGCGTGGGACAACAATGAGACATTTTTAATTAATTTTCAGGATCTCAGCCGACCTTCACGATTGCTTAAGACTCGCGCCCTACGTATGCGAATCGTTTTTTCATGTTTTACTTTATAAGAATTTTGCTGGGTGATCGGCATACGTTGTACTATCATATTACAAAGGGTATTGATTTTTTGCGACAAATATTTGTTTTTTTCCAAACAAAATCCATGGGAACGCATTGATTTTGCTTGCCTAATAATCAACATGTGCGCAAATGCTGAATACCTCATTGGCATACGTTATACTATCATCACACTTTCAGGCAGCGGGCTGACGGACTATATGCTCAAAGATCACCGCACAGTGGTTCAACATCCCAAATTTCCGGTCAAAACCTCGAAAATCGGCAGTTGTCAATCAAAATGAAATTCACGGTACATGTAGAAAGGGCATTTCTGTCAAGAAATCCAAAAGAGCAGATTTTCATTTTTATTAGTTTTGACCAGGTATACGCTCAAAGTCGGAAGTTCCGCCGAACACTTGTTACGCAGCTGAGAATTCTCGCGCGTCCGAGTGAAATGTAAGTGTCGAAAAAAGACAGTTGTGGGTGGACCAGTATTTCCTGACATTATGGATTTTATTCGTTAAGGTATGGAGAATGTTTTTGTCCTAGTTGAAAGTGGGAATAAAAATGCATGCGTCTGTAAGAGATGTCAGAATGTTCGCACTCGTTGTTCTATTTCGCGCAGTAAAAATTCCGAAATTCAATAGAGGATCAGTTTTCCAGCCCGCAACAGGCCGCTTCGATTCTTACGGTGTTGTACACGGGAAGGTGTACCCAATAAAGTGGCGTTGAAGTTTTTTGCCCTAGCTTGCCCATTTTCTTTTGGAAACGATTTCATGGAGGCGAGCGACGCACCGTTTCATGTGCCTGGCGCGGCGCATAGCGAGGGGCTCGCCGCATGGTCGATACGGGGAATAGGAGGGAGCTTTCAAGTTTTTCTGCACGAAAAATTTCTGAAAATACTAATCCCTGTCGTCCAATTTTTGACCAAATCGTTTCTTATTTGTCAATATATTAACGTGAGTAGTAATCAACTTGTAATCATTTACAAAAATGATTATAAAATTGTTTATTTACTTGTACTGGCCATAAAAATTAATCTTTTGAATGTAATGAACTACTTCCCAAATTGAAAATTGGATGCGCAATTATTTTATACAAATTTATCAAAAAATCGTGAATGACCAAAAATTAACGGGAATTCCCGTAAATCTGTGGAAATTCTTAAATTGAATTTAAGGTTATTTACCTTGAGTTACAATAAATTACCTTTGAAATTAGTAAGAATTACCAAAAATTTTCATACATTCCCGGAAATTTTCA
This sequence comes from Neuroterus valhalla, assembly GCA_011762715.2. Lineage (NCBI taxonomy): Eukaryota > Metazoa > Arthropoda > Insecta > Hymenoptera > Cynipidae > Neuroterus > Neuroterus valhalla. Next base: position 17,206 of record WSXT02079366.1, read on the forward strand.
AATTTAGTTTTAGGTTTTTCATCCTGAAATACCATAAATTACCTGTGAAATTGGTAAAAATTACCCAAAATTTTCATGAATTTCCGAAATTTATGGAAATTTCCTGAATATGATTGGACCAAATTTATGGTGAGTTACCATGAATCACCTTCAAAATCAGTATAAATTACCCGAAATCGTCATGAATTTCCGGAAATTTTCTTAATATAATTGGAGGTAATTTATGCTAAGTTACCATGGATTACCTGTGAATTTAGTATGAATTACGGAAAACTTTCAAAAATTTCCGGAAATTTTTGTAATATAATTTGAAGAAATTCATGGTGAGTTAACATATTTTCTTGTGAAATTACCATAAAAAAACCGAAAAGTTTCCTGAATTTCCGGAAATTTATAGAATTTTCTCAATCGAATTTTGGACTCCTGAACTCCTCTGCAATCACGCTTACTCTTTTCGGAATCCAATGTGGGCCATAATCATGATATATTTTTACAAGATCAAGCTGCCATTTTGTGTCTGCCATCTTGAATTTTGAAAAACAAATATCATTTTCGAATTGAACGACCTCGAAAACGGAAATAAAAGTTGATTTTCATTCCATACTCTATTTTATTTGTGCAAGTCTGCCGCCATTCTGTGTCCGCCATCTTGAATTTTAGAAAACAATTTCATTTTCGAATTCAGTGACCCCGAAAACGTAAATAAACGTTGATTTCCATTTCATTCTATATTTTTTCAAGCGATTTGGCCGCCATTTTGTGTCCGCCATTTCGAATTTCGACAAACGGATATCATTTTCGAATTCAGCGACCCCAAAAACTTACGAGTATGTACCTTCCAATACGATTATCACATGTTTAGGGGGTTTGACCAGAAATTTGGGATCTTGAACCACTGTGCACCGTGACATTTGCAAGTTGCAAACGTCTCATTTTTTCTTGCTCTTTATCAATAAAAGTAATATTATCATACTCATTGTGAAGTGGCATCCTATACTACCAGCGCGACTATAAATTGAGTAACGTTCAAATCAATCTCACTTTGGGATCAATAGGTGACAAGCACAGAATCGATCGATCCATCATCAAAGTCAGTGTTTATTGTGTCCAATTTCATCGAGAGCATTTCATACTTTAGGCCATTTAGAATTGATTTATTCTATAAAACCAGACGAAATCTTAGTATCAATTTTTTACTTGCATATCCCATAAAAACCGTCAAAATTTTTTAAAATCTATCAGAATATCTAAAAACCCCCTGGGCTCTAAACTGAGGAGAGAGAAAACTCAAATCAAGAATTGTTGAACACAATACGTCGAATAAGAATTTTTTGCAAAAAAAAATTTTTTGTCATTAGGCAGTCCATTCTCTGAATGAGAAATGTCATTCTTCGGAATTTTCGGGAACACCATTAAAATTTTTTTCATTGCTTGAAAACCTCCAGAATTCATGAAAGTTCCCCAGAATATCTCCAATCCATTGGAATATCGTCAATTGACGAGTGCAGCCTTGTCCTTGACGTGTGTAGTATCTTACATGCGCTCTGTTATTTATGTCAGATTCCATTAGTTACTGGAAAGTTCGACTCTCACTGAGGTGCCTGACACTTGTACTCAGTTCTCTTGGGTTCAATCTTGTGTTTAATTGTGATATATTTTTTGCCCTTGTTCGGATTATGAATTACTTGCCGTCCAACACGATTTCCTGTAGTTCCTGGAGCATTGTTGCACTATGAGAGATGCAGAGCTTTTGACTGATGAGTATGATAAAATATCACTATCATTGATTTCCTTGCTCATTACAAGAAAATAAGGAGCGGGTTTGTCGGAAACGCATATTACTGGTTTCTAGTGAAGAAAACGGTGGACTGAGCAGGAATCCGTCTCTAGCTCGGAAAGGGGAATATTATGAAATATGATGAAGAAAAAAATAAATCGAAGGTTGAATGAAATCCGAATCGAGCAGGACAAAGTGTTATTTGCTGGAAGCTTAAAAATGTGCAGAAAATAATAGATATATTATCATAATTACCAATAGCATTAAGGAAGATTGCCAAAGTAAAAACAAGAGTATAAAAGATCCTCATTCTTTACAAGTAGATGAAAAACTAATTAACGTATCAAAGAAGAATCTGGTTAACAGTGTGGAGAATGATTATTCGGGAGCTATATTACATATTTCGATTGTGAGCAATCATTGTTATCTCGTCGAGCATACTGTGAGGTCAAATTCTAGTCACGAGGAACCGCGAGCTTGAGTAAGACAACATTGCGTAAGCGCATGAGAGTTTCTTTCTCGAACTCGTGGATACGACAAATATGAGTTTGGCCTTTCTTAAAATCCTCCTGCGCTTCTCCTTATGATATTCCATGAAAATGAATCAGTCGCAAAGAAAAAAATGCGATTACCTCATTGAAGTAGGTTTCCGAGAACGAGGCGAATAAAATTATTCATCCGAGCAAACTGAATGCTAGAATGAAACTTGACTGTGATATTTTATCAAAAAAATGATGATGGGATTTTCTCATTCATCTGTATCAGCTTACATGAAATTGGAGCAGAAAAAGAGAAAAGGAAATTTTTTCGGAAACAGGAGGAAAAGGACTAATTTCCTGAAAAAGACGATAGGATGGTAAAAGTGGAGGGATGATAGAGAAGGAAAATATATCAATTTTTGAGTTTTCATATAATTGAGCAAAAAAAGTCACCTGAGTTTAACTTCAAGTTTGTGAAATCGGGATTCGAGGGTCTTCCTTCCAGCGAATTAATTTTTATCCAATTAATTGAATTCTCGAAAAGAAAATTGAAATTCTACTTCAAATGAATTTCAAACTTAAGATGTAATGGTAATATATTTTTTCATTTGGTTCTATCCACGTAGATGAAATTTTACACAAAAAAAACCAGAAATAAAAACGTTAGTTAGGAACACAGGGAAAAGAATTAGTTTTCCGAAAAAAGAAGAGCAGAGGGAAGGGAAGGGATAATAAATAGGAAAAATATAGATTTTTCAAAAATGTTCGTATGCTTGAGTATTGATAGTCTGAAGTGTAAAATAGCATTGGCTCAGCTAACTTTTCCCTCAGGTTTGTAAAAAGAAATAGTTGAAGGCTTTCCATTGCGAAAATTGTTTCTTATTTAGCAAATTTAAAAATACGTAATAAACACATTATTGTAGCTGGAGTCGCAAGAATCAATCTGCTCCATGAATGCACGATCTATATCGAAATACTGCGATCAATCCAAGTCGAAGTTTTCATAGTAGATTTTTGTCTTTATAACTTCTTTTTAGGTCTAGTGTCCATATTCCAATAGATGCAGAACAAGTCTATGTGTTCCAGAACTCGGGGTGCTAAATTAGATGGAAAGGCAATGACGGATCACCGAAAAATCGTCGTTCTCCATGTACTGATCGACTCGTTAATAATCTGCCTGAGTGGTACAATGTCAGCATTGTCCCTAATCGCAGAAGTTCGATGACACGCCTGTTAGTGTCACGGAACCATGCGGTCAGACTTCCGCAAATAGGGGTCATACGAGGGACACTTCTCCAGCCGCTAAGCTGTAAGAACAATTTGAATACGAATATCAAAAAGCGAGATCAACTGCAGGAATTATGTATTCCCTCAAAGTCGATGACGATTTCTAGGCAAGAAGGAAGATTCACAGTCAGGTTCTTCCCAAACCCCATAATCTGTCTTAAATGGATGCGACCATTTGTGAGGATCTTTAGGAAGAGACTACATCAGCTATAAATCAGGATAACGAGAAGCGCATAGCGCGATTGAATAAGAAAATTGACTGGGCTGTACAGGACGCGTTCTACCAGAGACGGATCAGGAAGTATTGATAGTTTCTTGCTGACTCATCGTGCCCCCTCAGAAATTTTCCTGTTTTTGTCAAGAACTCACCCGAAGTCGAGAGCCCTCAGTAAATGAAGGCACTGGGAACATCATATGTTTCAAGAAGCTGCGCGACATGCTCATAAAGCCTAAGGAGTAATGCTTACGCAGAAGAAGTAAAGCAAGCACAAAGTGTCACGGAGAACTTCTATGCTGCCGGTTCAAATGGTATCAAAAACTTTGAGTTGGAAAGTTAACTTTTGCACAACAAGATCTGCGCTGGGTATTTTCCTTATATTTTAAGGGAGTATGGTGGATAAGACTAATAAAAATGAGAATTACTTGTCATTTTGGCAGAACGCGTGTTGCAGCTTATTTCAGCTATGTTTAAAGTTATGTGACTCTTCAGAACCTCAAACTTGAGGAATGATTCATTGAAAAAAATAAGTGGTCTCATGGGCAAATGCAGTTTTTGAATAATTTATGTCGTAAAATCTTTTGTAGCACATGTTACTTTTAATACTTAATACCTCCATTTTGAGGTTCCGAAGGGTCACGAAACTTGAACCATAGCTCAAATAAGCTACAACACGCGTTCTGTCAAAATTACAAGTAATTCCCACTTTCATTAGTCTTTTCCACCATACTCCTTTTAATTGGAAATTTTAAATTTGTAGTAGCTGATATTAGAGCGCACTAAACTCTTCTAAAGAAAAACGACTTGTCCAACTCAAAGAATTGCAGGCGTAATTAGTCGATGGCTCAGAGTGATTACCATTAGGCTTCCGCTCTAGCTTCTCCTTCCTTATCAATTGATTCAAACGATCATATTTAGTTGGAATACCTGTTATTATTATCGTGGCTCTTAAAAATGCGACTCCTTCACAGCTTTGTAACTTTCATGCTATACCTGTGTGCCAAAAATCCTTTGCGGCAGTGGCCAGATGGATGCCAAAAACCGTCATCCTCGATTAAACAAGGTGCCCTAATTCGGTAAAAGTACAGTTCATCCTAACAGCAGCCACTGTGAAGTAGGGATCTTCACCAAACGTTCCTAATACAATCTGGACCAGCAGCGGAGAAGTTCTTCGTGACCCTCAATGCTTTGTTCACCTCATCAGCAATTGGTGGGCATTCTTTCTCAGATTTCATAAGATTATTATACAGTTCCTCGAAAGTATGATGTTCTTTTTTCCTTCATTCAATGGATGTTCTACTTCGTAAATCTCTCTTCAAAATGTCTCGACTTCTTCGGACTTTGGTGGATTTTTGACAAAAACAGGAGGATCGCTGAAGAGGCGCGATGGGTCAGGGAGAAACTTTTGATTTTCCCTCACCCATCCCTTCCTCTTTCTAATTCTCCTTCTTGCGTCAGATAGTACTTGTATTTCGTCCAGAAGATGCTCACCGGATGTTCTATAGTCTATCACACACTGCATACGGTACGCGTTTTGTCTTGCCCAGCCAATCTTCTTGTTTCGTTTATGCAAACGCTTTTTAGTCCTTCCATCAATCGTTGGTTTGGACCTTCAATTTGAATCTGCTAAAGCTTTTGAGGGATGCCTTGTTGCAGCAGTTCGTCCTAATGCCACTTCCTGATTTTCATATGCCAAAAAAGGTCGCGAAAGGTTAACGGCACGGTTTTTAACACTTGCTGTGAGAGGTGCGAGAGCTCCGGGTGTTTCTGGCAATACAGAGTGTGCAGCCGCGCCATGTAACCTCTGCGATCAGGGACAGTACTGGCATCGTAACAATTGAGCAGGTCATCATTAAGTAGATACATCGATTTAGGTTTTCGGTTTCCAGAGTTGTTCCCACTAGTAGCTAAGGAAGGGATCGTCCACCTCCGCAAAGTCCTGCATGCGCAGGTAACGTCCGCTGTAGGAGCGTATATTCTAGGAGGTGACGTTCACGTCTTAGATTGGGGGATTTCCTTCCGGGACAATCCCTAGACAATTGTCCGCGACTGCCTATAAGCTTTCATAACCATATTCGGCAAAAACCCTCGGCACAAGGATCCTCTATCCGCAACCTGAGGAAGCGTTTGGTGGTTTTGTTATAGGACTATCGGTTTGAATCCAAAGAAACGAACAAGAGGTAGCAGAGCGTATATTTGCATATATATCACAGTCAAACCACGATGAACCACAGCTATGGCCACGATTTACGACCGTGAGATGAGGCATGGAGCGATTCGAGGATGACTCTTCTTCGCATCCGTTCAGCAAGTACCACAGAATGCTTTTTACATGTTTTTGATTAAAGATTTTGTGTAGGGTAGGCTCCCTTCGAAATTTTTTGTACGTTTACTTCTCTCAAATCTGCTTGACTGAGATTGTGCTGCTGGCTAGAGCCAAAAATTCGATCATTTACATTTTTTTTTCCTGTTTGTCAACGAGCATGATGTTAGGCGTTGTTGTGGATGCAGTGGATTCGACACTTCACGTTCACAACAATGAACTTTGTATTCCTTAGAGTATTCGGCAGGACAGGGTACCAATCAACTCGATGAGAGTGACACAGATGGTAATAAGGTAATACTCGCAGTGTCAGTTGAAATCAGCAACGAGACGACCGCCACATAGGTTAGTCTAGGAAGCAGGATCGCTGTGTATATTCACATAAGTATCTCCAGCTTAGGCCCTTACTTTTCCCGATGGATATCCTATAGAGCCATAAGGTTGCTATGAGCTTTTTGCACTTGTACTTCAAGTGCTCCTTCAGAAGCAGCTTCTTATCTAGGATAACTACTCGATATTTCGCTTGTTCTTTGATTACCAGTATTCGTCAACCTAGTCTCAGTCTCGTGATTTCGTACTTGAAATGTCAATCGAACACGACCGTGTCCGCCTTGCTGGGGTTGACCGAGAGTCCGGTCTTCTTGCGTCAGGTATCTACTGTTGCCAGTGACTGTTGCATTAGCTCAAAGAGCATAGCTTTATGGTTGCCACTTACAATGGCCAGTATGTCATCTGCATAGCCTATAGCGTGGTACCCTGATTTGTAAGTAGAGAAAGAAGTTCATCATATTTCTATGCTATCCAGAATTGTAGGAATATTCGACAATTTGAATTTGACAATTAATATTGTTACTAGGTATGCCGTGACCGTGGAGCTAAGAGTCGTTCACGAAAAATTGAATAAGCTCACACGCATTTAAGGAAATAAAGAAAGCACTCAACCTCATACACAACTCAATATTATGATTGCTTTAAAGAAATTATAGAGGCGGAGTGCAAATAATATAGGAGGCGTACATATAATAAACATACTTACATGCATTTGGAACAAATCGCATTCTAGCTTATACACAATAACGGATTTGGGTATAACTATTATCGGAAGCAACCAATTGGCAATGAATGTTTTATCACTGTTCGTACCTATAGATATCGATCGTGCATATTTTCTGATCCACAAATAGCGTTCAGTCCAAACTTACGTGGGAGCTGCAGAACATGGAGAAAAGTTCAATCGGGTATGCATAGACGCCGAAGCAATGGATTGACATTCCTAACATATCATTCGTCAGTTCTATCGGGAAAAGAGTTGAAATGACCAACAGGCATTTTTTGAAATTCGTAAAGGTAGCAAACGTTAGGTCCGCAACCTTGTAATCAGTGCCCATGGACAGCCAGAAGGTCTTACATCTCGATCTTTCATAGTATTGAAATTTGTGTGATCGATAATTAACAAATGAACAGTCTGACACAAAAACTGATATGAACATTGGAATCGTCTTTCACGTGTCAATAATGTGATAAATGCTCTAATTGTTTGGAGAATTAATTTCTCAAAAAAAGAAAAAATCGCGCATGGAGACGTTTGGAAGTCAATTCCGATGGTTATCTTAGTTTTCGTGTCGGGCTGTTCGTTTAATAATTATCGATCAAACAAATTTATTTGTTTATTTATTTATTTTTCGCTTTTTTTATTTGTCAAGAAGGATTTGGTTCATCCATAGATATACTTATTCTCAAATATGTTTACACAAATTTATTTGGAAAATCATTCGGAACATCTCTGAGAGCAATTTTGTATTCTTTATCCTAGGTTCTTGACATCGACCAATGATGAGTTCATTCCGGTTGTTTGTATAAAAATGGAAAATAACGTAACGAAGATAATCATCTTTCTTGCTCAAATTTTTCTACAGAAGGATGGCGGATAAGGTATCGGTGCGCATGATTTTGTGTGCGGTGATGTGTAAAATCATTTGCCTTCTGGAATTCGTCCGAAGGAAATAATGGAAAAATCTGTTTTCTTTAAAAAGACTAGCTGATTGACGGAAGATCAAGACCTAAACTGCCACAATACATTGGCCCTTAGATGGATGTACCACTCAAACACAAGATTCTGATCCGATTCCAGATCAGAAACATTGTGTTTTTGATTTATTTGGTTGAAATTATTATGTTCAGGAATGGGATTTTAAAAAGGGTTTACAAGTCCTACGCTATAAAACCCGTTGATACTCCGGTGGTGGCCTACTGGAGTTTCCTCAATTTCATCTTTGGTCAAAAAGGAAACTTCGTCGCTGTATATGTTTAATCTTACTCGTTTGTACGTACGAGAAGGATTATGATATTTATAGATTCCAGCTAAATATATATCACTTTCTACTATTGCAAAGATTTCACCATCAAATGTTGATAATACAATCTGTTCTCCAGGTGGCGTTGGTCCGTATTTCCTGAATGGTTTGAGGACTTTTAGTTTTTTAGTGAGAGAAAACAAGTACACCTCAAGTTGAAATATTCGGTGGTGGTTCTTAAAAGAAAAAAGCTTTATGCAACTCAGTTGTTCTATTCCGCATACTAATCCTTCAGGAGAAGGAAGCTTCATAGAAGGGACATTCGGCGTCGCAGGATGAGGGAGCCTTGCACGAGGAGATCTTGATCTCAAACGAAGAGGGGGCTCGGAAAGAGTTATAGACCTCTCAGCAGAATGTTGTCTATTGGGGGAAGGAGAACAAGGCCTGCCACGAGGAACAGAAGGAATGAGGTTACCAGTAGGCAAGGACTCGAACTGCGAACCTATCTCTGTAATAAGAAAAAGAGGATAATTTGTAATTTAACACGTTCTGCTGTGCGTTTTTGCGTTGAACTGTTTATATGCGTGAGAGCAGTGTAAAGCATATATATATATATATATATATATAGTTGATTGATTGATTCAATGTGTCCCCTGAAGGTTTACATTTTCCTCGAACCTCTCCACCATTCCTTTTACACACCCTACCACTATCTTAGTAGTAAGTAAGGGGGACCTACAGCTTAAGGTGGGTTCCAAACCACCGAGAACCCCAGCCCCAAGTGCTTAGAGTAACCTTTTTCTCAAGAGGTACCGGCACCACGAATTTCTGGAAATGAACACCCCCTTGCTAGGCAAGTGTTGACCGCTTGGGCCGCCGAAGT
>WSXT02079367.1:0-12055 GCA_011762715.2 Neuroterus valhalla
TAGTACAGAGGGGCTGGAACCGAACGAGTTACGCTTACCCCGCAAGGGATTTGGCTTAATGGTATAATAATAATAACAAAATTTATTAGGCATACTCGGCCGCCATACTGGATCCGCAATTTTGTTTTTGAAAATTTCGACTCTAGATTCATAATCATCAATCGCGAAGACCGCCTTGCACCAATTTGGGGTTAAATCAAAAATTTATTTAGCATACTGACCGGCATTTTGGATCCGCCATTATGTTTTTGGAAATTTCGACTTCGGATTCGTAATAAGTGACTCTGAAAACCCCCTTACACTAATTTGGTAATAATGGAAGAATTTATTTAGCATACTCGTCCGCCATATTGGATCCGGCATTTTGTTTTTTAAATTTCGGATACCAGATTCGTAATCAGCGACCCCAAAAACCCCCGAGAGAGAAAATACGTCCCATTTTCTGAACATTTTCTATTTTTGGCCAGCTTTTCGGGATTCCGTCCCACTGTGCGTCGCTTCGGGGGTATGATGAATGAGACAAGGCTCAAAGGTAAGAAAATATTTTTCAAGTCAACCATCTTTATCTGGATATTGAAAGCTTCGTTTATTTCGATATCATCTCTTCTTTTATTTTATGAATATAATAACGGTTCGTATCACTTCTTATCCTAAGTACATGAACATTTCATCGTGCATCACGAGTTCTGCTCGATCCCTCAGAAAATTATTCTCGCACAATTCCCTCTTCAACTTAGAATATTTTTGAAACCAAATATTATTTATGAAATTTTTTATATTTGTGACATTGAAATGATATAGAAATCTCTGTGAATTTGACGTTATTTTGAAATACAATCTTCAAATTTTATTCCGATCCGAGATGGAGTAACTTCAAGCATATTTGCTATTCGGAAAATGAGTTATAGAAATGTAAACATATGAAATTATTCGAAAATGGAATGATTCACAAAACTCACAAAACAACTCATAACTTTTTTCGAGAAGTTAGTTGACTTTTATATACAGCTTTTTCCTATTCAGATACGACTTGAGAACACTCGCATCAATATTTATTTGTATAATTGACTGTTTTTATTTCTATCGATTATTGCATTCTCATTCTTTGTATTCTCATCTTTTTCTTTTAGATTTCAAAATTTTTGGAGAGGAATTTGAGTGAAAAGAACTTGAGGATCGAGCGTTTGTCTCGAAAAATTGCTCTCATTTAACTTCAGACCGGGAACTATTTGAGTTTCCGGTCGAATCACAGTCACATCACTAAGATTTAATAAATGAGGAAGAAGTGTGCGGAGCGCTTGGTATCAACCCAAAAATCTCGGAATAATTCCAGAAGTCACTTTTAAAATCACCAAAAAAATTACCGAATATAAACAATTCGGTATTTTTTCAACAACCTTAACAGTGTTCTTTTAAGTTCACTGTCTTATAGATAGCTGGACAATTTGATATTTAAAATATCAAAAATATTAACTCAAGAAAGGTTTGCACAGATTTCTTCAAAAATGAAGTTTGTACTTTCGTTGAAATTGTTTTATAATACATTTTGGCATATTAGAGATTATTATTGAATAGGTACTTTTCCAAAATAATCGATCACTACAGTAGTTTTTTCTAAAAATTTGTTTGCATTACAGATTTTGTTACCATAAAGATTGCATTACATACTGCAGATTTGACTAATTACAATAAGATAGGGTAGAATTGTCCAGCTCTCTAAATTTACTTAGCGGCTAGTAGATTCAATGGGAAATCGTACAATACACGAAGAAGACTTGGAAGTACATGGAAAATTTGAAAGTATACAAAATCGAATTTGCGCTTGTGTTATCTGTTTTTATGTTTATCTGCTTGTTTACCTGTGTGGTGTTTAATCAGATTTCAGAAACTGTTTGAAATCGATACTAAAAACTGGAATGAATAACACTCAAAGCAGGGGTGTCCAACGCAAGGTTGGCGCCCTTCTCCTTTCTTCCCCTTCTCCGAGCGCTTCATCGAGAATTCTATCCTCGTTTCACCACAGGCTTCATCTGACTATACCTGACCACGCCTACTTGCGCGCAATGTTCACACAGCCCGGTCGTCGAGCACCCCTTTCAACATCCCGCTCACCGCATGAACGCATCAAAGGTGGCAAGAGAAGGGATTAACGAGTGATAGTTATTTACACCGTTGCTCACGCGTTGGACGCTTCTGACTCAAAGCATTAATAAAAAGTTCGAGAATTCAAGCTATCTTCTAAAAGTACAAAAAGCAAGAGTAGAAAAAACACGTAGTTGATTTCAGAATCAAGACCCTGAACATTTTCTAAAACGAATTCTTGTTACCCGTCTTTGAAATTAACTGCGATCGATATCAATAGAATAATTTTCGGGTCTTTGTGTTTAATTTTATATTGAATCTCGTTAACCTAAACAAAATTAAAATTTGTTGATTCAAGCTCCGATGATCTTTCTACATATAAAGTTTTTGGTCTTTTCTATTGTTGGTCTTGTTCATTCTGCGAAAAACCAATTTCAGTGGTACCTCATTTGGAAAAAAAGCACATTAAGATCTGAAAATCTCTATGTAAATTGAATTAAATTTCATCTGAATTATAAATATTCTGTTCAGAAAATATAAATGTATGACAAAAAATAGATAAATAAACTATTTTGTCCACGAATTTCTCAATTCTCAACTCTTTTACCATAATAACTATAACACGTCAATAAAAAATTCACAATATGTTCGTGTATTTTCAGTGTCGTTCAACATGGAGAAAAGTTTTTGTTAATTTAGAAAAAATATTTATCTTATGCAATTTTTTTAACACTCTTCAATACGTGATTAAGCACTATATTTTTAACAAGCATACAGATAAGAGTTATAAATATGAAACTTAATAGTTACATTTCCAAAAATGAACGATACATTTTCTCAAATCAACAATACTTTTCTCACAGGGGTGTTTCGTGTGGATTTGCATGGCTTGAGGCCTCTGGTCGTGTGAAAATTTGACAGAAATCGAAATTGGATTTCTGTCGAGTGATAAAACCAATGAAAAATGTAACAACTAGGAATCCCAGGAAACTTTATAAGCTCGATGATACGCGCAAAGATTTAAAAATACATATAAATATCATTAACCGTTAGAGATGGGGTACTAGAATGATAAAGCGAGGAACTGAACCTAGAAAAAAATTTGAAACACTTATTCCTTGAGTGAATATTTCAAATATAGTGTTCCATGTTACAACAGGTACAAATTTTACCAGATTTTGGAACAAAGCTCCTTATGGCGCGTCACACTACACACACTTGGCGGCTGGGGGCTAGGCGGAAAAAAGTGTAAGAGACCGAACTGCGAGACTTTTGCTATAGTACGTTACAGCCATGCGTGTACTGTATAGTACGTCCATGGCTGTTCGGTTTCCTCGTCTCCCGTTAGCCATGCAAGTCAGCTGCTTCTCAAGTACGAAGTCGTCATTTATTTGAATTTATTTTATTGTTTCGAATTCTTGCGCGTTGTTATTAACCTTTCTTCGATAATCTTTACAAAAATTAGTCAGTTCTTTGTTATTATTCAAATTATAACTTCAAATCATAAATATCTAGGAGCTCAGATAGATAAACATATGAGGTATTTAGCACAGCCACTTGTTGCTTATGAGTTTATTTTTTCAATTTCATGAATGATATAAGAAATCAGTTGAAATAAAAAACAATAAGATTATAAACAAAATACATTTATGTAGAAATATTGCTACTCACTTTCTATATTCATGAACATTATTATAAATTTGGTATGAATATCTTATTCAGAATTTTTAGCGACGTAGACTACCCCTCAGAAGAGGTTTGATAAACAATATCATCTATGTATATTATATTTACAGGCTTGATAATTGATAATTAGTATGAACTGACTATTTTTTTATTATTCATCAAATTGAAGAAGATGAACACGCAACATGTTGCTATGAACAGTTATACACCGCAAGAGCTTCACGTATATCTATCTTAGCTTCTTCTTATAAGTTTTATCAAAACAGAAATGTTGATTGGTTTAATAGACTAGGTTTGTTTTAGTGTTACGAATATAGTCTGGTAGCTCAGACATAGTCCACATACTGAAAAATTTTAAGTAAAACTGGGGTTTGTCTGTTATATTTATGAGTTGATGATTTTCGTTTCAACTGGGTGTCCCGAAGACCTCTAACTTGTTTTTTATTCAATCATGACAGGGTGTCTACTATCCGGAAAAAGCAGGAATTGAAATAAAACCAGGAATTAAACATGAACACTCATTCTAACTAGGAATCAAATCCAAAGTTTTCGAGAATGTTATATTTTTTCGTTCATCATAATAACAAGACAAAGAAATTGAAGAATTGCACTACATATGATAAAAAAACATTTTTAAATGAAAAACTTTGAAACTAGAACATTCCAAAAATTTCATTACAAGCAAAAACATTGTTCGAGCTCTGAACGAATGGTATTCTTTATGAGTAAGCTTTATGTTTTTTTTCCAAATAAGGACATATGGATCAGTAATCATTTTTTAGGGAAATATCTCACATCTTTTAATATCTTTGTGAAATGTTTAACAATCTTTTGAAATATTCATATATTCCTTAGAAATGTTCGGAATATTTTGATATTTTTAAAGAATCATTAAAATTCTTATGCATCTTTGTGAAATCTTTCAAAATAAAACCTTTGGAAATCATCCTGCAATTTTTAAAAAATTTCGAAATTCCTGCGTAATTTCGGAATTTTTCTAAAATTTCTCGATTTTTTCTTAAGTCTACGTTATGTCATCAAAAATTTTCTAAATCTCCAAGAAATTTTTTTAATTCTCTAGGTATTCATTTGAAATGATACCAATCATTCTGAAATCTTAAAAATCTTATGATATTTCGGAAATCTTGAAAATATTTCTAGAATCTTTGAATTCTTTGTGGAAATTTAGGATCTTTGACAAGTTTTTGCAATTTTTTTTAATTTCTGCTAATTTTGGGAATCTTCTGAAAATTCTACTATTTTTTCTCAAATCTCTATTAAATCATTTTAACTTTTTCAACTCTCTAAGGAATCTCTTGAAATCCTCTAAAAGTTTTTTGTATTCTTTTTTAATGTTTTGATTTATACTAAAATCTTGAAAATCTTTCTGGAATCATTACGATCTTTGCTCAAATTTGGAATCTTCGAAACCTTTCAAATCGTTGTAAAATCTTCTGAATATTCTGCAATTTTTCGGAATTTCAAATTTCAGTCACAATTTTCAAAATCTTTCAAAATTTTCCGGGAATCCTGCAGATTTTTTTTATTGCTTAAAACCTTCTAGAATCTTTCGAATTTTTGAAACGGGTGAATGTCCGTTAAAATTTTTGATTTGTGAAATCTCTGAAATCTTTGCGTAATTTTGAAAATGAACCGTCCAATATCTTCTAAATTATATCTAAGATATATCCATCAATTCAGATATCAATTTTGGAAATCTTTTGAAATTATTAAGAATCTCTGAAAGTCCTTGTGAATGTCTTCGAAATGCTGATATCGAAAGAATTTAGAATCACGTCTAAGAATAAAATTATATTATTATATATATATTATTATTATGTTAGCAAATAATGAACCAGAAATTTTCCCAATAAAAAAACAACTGTCATGTTACCCAAACCTTCTAGATAACTAAGCCAATGTAATTGTATCATATTGTTTCATAAGATAAAGTTATTAGATATAAATAACAAGAACATTATTTTTTTACAAAATAAGAAGATATCGCACTGCATGAAATTAGTGACAGAAGGCTTAATATTTAAAACTTGGAATTCAGTAAGCGAAAATTAGTAGACACCATGTATCATTCATTCTATTCCATATAGCAAGATTTGAAAATCGCAAATTTAAAGTTTAGCTATTTAGCCTTAAAATTTTCAAATTAAGAGTTCAACTTCAAAAATTTTTTTTAAATTGAAGAAATTTGGAATAAGGTGTTATTCTGCCTGAGAAGAAAGGTTCTCGTTATTGTGAATTTCTAAATCCAGAACGTATAAAATGAGATGATTTCTAATTTTGTCATTTTAAATGTCCAAAATTAGAAGGTAAGATTAAAATAAGGAAATTAAAAAATCAGGATAACAGAAACTTTTCCTTATTTGAATAATATGAATAAGTTTATGTTTTAGAAAGTTCTCACGGATAGAAAACCTAAATATTGTTCCGGTTGGGCAAACATTGTTTATCATTTGTCATTTACCGAGTGACAGAGTAAACACTTGTTTCAGGAACTGATAAATAGTTTGCTGCTTGCAGCATCAAACACTCGGCCAAATATCTTATTTTTTGAATAAGCTTTTCAAATTTTTCTCTACTTTCTTTTCTTGGAAATCACGTATCGATTCTTGAAAACTACTGTATGTATTAATGGTCAAAGCGCAGATTAAATCTGAACACCAGGAATGAACCGGACAGAAAGAGATTGTCGAAAAAGATTCATAGACTTTAATAATCTTCAACAATCACAATCGTATGCGTGTTAACGTGTAACAAACGGAGAAATAATTAAACTCGTTTCGAAAAATACTATAAATATTATCAATAGTAAATATCATTCTATATTGTTTTCAATCAGAGTCGAATTTTTCCTCCTGTGCTAGGAATACTTTGAAGATTCCGGTTCAGCCCTGGATACCCGATGATAAATTTTCAGCTTCTAGCCTAAGACATTGATGGACGAAATGATCGACGCAACCCTCCGAGAATTGTCGTCGAGTATGTATTGAAACTTTGATAACTATTTACCTGAAATTCGATAACTTTTTAAATCCTAAGTACAGATAACGCTCGTTTTGCGTTTTTTTACATCGATATGCTGAGAAGTTTGGTGTCCCTTGTTCGCTAGACTAGCCGGGTCGAAATCACGCCGTCGAACTTATGGGCAGTCATCTTTTCCTCCGTGGATACCTGGGTGACCTTCCCCTGCCAGTGAGACCACTACCCCTCATGCTTCTACCTAGCTCTCTCGGCGGCTGAGGTCGAGTTGCGGAATGGTCAAGGGGAAGCCGCCGTCGGTGCCTTCCCCCTCCATGCTACCTCTTCCGCAGCTCGACACCAGCCGTCGACCGGCCTAAGCCCATTAAGGGTCATTAGCACAAATAGTCAGATAGAAAAATAAAAAAATTTGCAGTTTTGCACTTAGAGTTTTGGAAATAAGATATTCAAGATCTACGGCTTTTGACGATTCCAACCAAATAGTATTTCAACTGTGTTTACATCGACGGAGATATTAGAAAACTATTCTAGTTTTGTTTCATAAAACATTAAAAAAATGGGAAGTTTTGCACTTGGAGTTTTGGAAAAAAGATATTCATGATCGGTTTTTTACGAATATTTGAAATTTAACATTCTTCAATATTTAATATGTAAAATAATAAATGTTGCCATTTTCAATGTCTTTCTTTAAAAGGTTTTAAAAGTAGGTAGAATATTCATTAAAAAGTAAACGCTCAATTTTACGCGCGTAAAGTAAACATTTTTAGTTTAATCAAGATTTTACAAGAAATGCAACTCGAAGTCTACATAAAATAGAGGAGTGAAGCGACGAGGAGAAAAGAAATAATCGAAAAAGATAAGTTCCTTATCGATGCAATTTCAACATTTCAAGTCGGACTCATAACTCGATTCAAGTTGATACGTCAGGTTTCACGCAAGTTTTTACTAGTTAGTTCATAAGAAAAATATTCTACCTACTACAAGTTTAAATTTTTGTTTTGTTTGAAGTGAAATAAGTAGCTTAAATCAATGATAGGAAAACATGTAGCTAATTTCAGTATTTATTCCACTTTATTGAGATAATATTCTGATAAGTAATATCTCATTATTATTATACATTGACTTATTTGTCAAAAGCTTCCCTCTGGCTGCTCAATTATTGGATTCGTTTATATATACTCTAGTATTATATTATTCACAATACATATTTACCAACAATTTTCAAACAGGCAAGCATGGAAAAAAATCATTTCGTTGACTTTGCTGTCAGTCCTAAGCCTGGGCAAAGTGTGAAGGGAATATTATCAATTTCTATGATATCTTATTGAAGATTCAATATTTTAGAATAATAACATAACATGTCAATAAAGCTCCCATTGAAACTCTTCAAGATTGGCAAATTTTCAATTTTTATGCTTAGAAATCGAACCTTTCAAAGAAAAACATTGAAAATGACATTCAGTATTTCAAACATTAAATATTGATGAGTCTTGAATTTCAAATATTCGTAAAAAGCCGTGGATCCTGAATATCTTTTTTCCAACACTGTAAGTGCAAAACTGACCATTTTTCGGACGTTTTAATAAACAAAACTAAAAAAGTTCTCTGACACCTCCGCTGATGTAAGCACAGTTGAAATAATATTTGTTAGGAATCATAGAAAGCCGTAGATCATGAAGATCTTATTTCCAAAACTCTAAGTGCAAAACTGCAAATTTTTTTATTCATCTATCTGACTATTTGTGCTAATGACCCTTAATGGGCCTAGGCCGATCGACGGTTGATGTCGAGCTGCGGAAGAGGTAGCATGTAGGGGGAAGGCACCGACGGCGGCTTCCCCTTGACCATTCCGCAACTCGACCTCAGCCCTCTTGGCGCGCCAAGTCGTCAGGTTTTATTTCCGAATATTTAATCTAAAACGATTAAAATCTCAACATTGCAAATTTTTTGCATCCCAAGCTGTTTTATTTGGAAGCTTTACAATTCCAAATTACTGAACCTCAAATCAAATCCATCTTAATGAAAAGTGTACTATTTTCCACATTTTCAATCTGATGTCAAATATAAAAGCTTTTAATTACAAAAACTTGCCCTTGCATCTTGCCCAGGACCCAGGACTCAGTAGGTTCTTTACTCCTGTTTTTTTCAGATTAGTTCGTTTTAATTATTGGAAGTTTAGAAACTTATTTTTAAATTGTTCCATCTCAGTTAAAACTAAAGCCTAAATGTTTCATTAATAATATGAATGTTTTTGAATCGAATAATTTGAAAATTAAAGCTGTTTTTAACTATTTCGCATAAAAGTTATCAGAATGATACTAGAATTATAATAATTATAATTTTACGTCCGAAATAGAATAATTCCTAATTGACAAACTTTCAAATTTGATATTAGATTAAAAATCTGGAAATAAGTCATTTTTCCATTTGAGAGGATTTAAAGTTCCATAATTTGGAATTGAAAATATTCCAAATAAAACCGTTTAGGATGCCCATAAAGTTGTAATGTTGAGATTTGAATAGTTTCAGATTGAATATTCGAAAATTTCAAACTTCACCTACTCGCGGTTGAATAATTTCAAATCGAGAGAATTTCAAATTGAATTCCTAATCGAGAGAGCTGAAAAATTAATTATCCCGAAGAACACATCTCTGATTTATGAATTTAGAGAGTCTAAAATAAAAAATTTTTGGGAGAGTATATAGTTTTGAAATGGTAGAAAATGAAATTATGTATATATCATTTCTAAATCAGGCGTTCAAAATCGACTAATTTCAGATTACAATTCTGGAAATAAGACTTTTTAAGAAAAAGAAATTGTACTATAACTTTATCAAAATCTAAAAATTTTAAATCAACCATGAAGTTATGAATTAAAAATTTTTTTTTTGAATTGGAAAATTCTGGTATTCCATCATCTGATATAAAAAAAAAATTTAAATAAAGAAAATTTCAAATTAGAAGACAATGAATTGGAATAATTCTCGAATGAAAAACGTTCAGAATTAAATCATTTTTAAATGCAAATGAGATAAAAGGACAATTGTAAATTGAATAAATTTCCAATGTTATCATTTATGACCACAAGCGTTGGAAATAAAATGATTGGGCATTGAAAGTGTCTACTTCTCCGAATGAAAAGCCCTTGAAATTAGGATAATAAAACATTTTCAGATGTTGGGAATAATGGGAAACATAGAATTTTCAGCTCAAAGTTCAAAAATATGACAATAAGCATTCAAAGTCTTTAAATTTGAAATTTAATATGCTACAATTATGTTTAAAGTTTGGAAATGCATAGTACCAAATTTTAATTTTATTATGTTTAAACTAGAAGCTTCCAAATTTAGATAATTTCATATAAAAATGATAAAAGTATAACACTTAGATTTAGGTTCGAAAAATATTACAATTTCGAATAAAAAGTAATTTTAGTTGCAATATTTCAAAAAAAAACGTTTAAAATTGAACACTTTCGAATTAGAAGCTTCAAAATTAAAAATAATTAAAAATTGATACAATGTTTAAAATTAAACAATATTCTATTCAAATCTTCAAAGAGGACAATTTCATATTGAATGTAATTGAAATTCAATCATTTTCAGATAAGCATTGAAACCCTCCCAATTTTGTATTGAACTAGCTTGAATTCGAAAAGGTCAAATTTGAACATTTTTTACTGACTTTGAAGGGTGATAAGAGCTTGAATTATTCCGAATTGAAAGTTTAACTTCCTAAATTTCATATTCAATGTTTGAAAATGGTATATTCTTTTTCTCTTAACGAATGCTTAGGAATTGAATACTCAATTTATTTCTATAGACCAAATAAGGATTTACTAAGATATTTACTAGATTGTTTTGCGTAACTTTACCTTTTTCCCAGACCATTTCCAAATAAGTATGTGAAACGATGGAAAATTGTGCTCTTTAAATACAACAATGCAAAAACTGATCAATCGAAATTGAATTATTCAAAATTCAATTATGTTCCAAGTTAAACATTTCAGCTAAGGGGGTTGCGTCCACTGGAAGGGGAAGAGACACCAGGTATCCACGGAGGAAATGATGATCGCCCGAACTTATTACTTTCAAATTACAGCCCCCGTTTTGTTTCGTATTCTTATCTCTTTAATCCCCATCCTATGTAATGAAGGAACTCTTTCTACTTTTCCCGCACGTTACCATCTTCTAATTACGAAGAGAATTCATAAATGCTTTAACTAATTCGAAACTTATTTGAATATAGAAACAGATTGAATTAAAAATGAATCGAACCATTTAATACGGATCCGAACAAGATATAACCGAGTAAATACTTGTTGGAAATGTAAACATTTGAAAAATAACCTGAATCATATACAAATAAGTTCGAAGTACAAAACACTCGACACATGGGAGAAAATAGGATATACAATTGCGGATCTCTACAGCCTTCCTAATTTTTCAAATCAATCTTCTCAGTATTCTTTAATTTCAGAGAAGAAATTCAGAGCTGCTAGTTAAAACAAACGGTCAATTTATCATGCAAAATTACAAACTGTAATGAGTTTAGATCTTTCGATCTTTCTGAATTTATTTTACAGTTGGGAGACATAAGAGAAGTATATGAATAATTAGAGGGGATTGTCAAAAATTTGGCTGAGGCATGTAAGGGTTGAAAATACCCTAAGAATTAGCTAATAGCCAACAATCGTCATTGCGATATATGACGTCTTCGATCCTGTAAAACCGACTGTTGTTTTCTTGTTTGAAGCTCGAGAATTTTGCTTCTTGTAGTAGAAATTCTAAAAAATCTGTACGTTGAATTTCTCAGTCTATATCAGCCACTTCCGGTTTGTCGAAGAAACTTTTGCGACTTCGGAAAACTTTTTTTCGCATCAGGACCGTTTTGAAGAGACCGGTTGGCCCCAGACCCGCGACTTCCGGCCGCGGGACATTCTGTTACGCTGCCTTATGTCTTTTCCTCAATTCTCTTCTTGATGAGTTTCCGGATGTGGAGGCTGAAGCTCCCCTCTCACAATCAGAGGTTGGCAAAGGCTTCAGTTCCCTGTAAATATAGAATTATTATAGAATTATTTTACACTTTTTGCATCTCGACTATCATCTCTCTTTCTATCTTTCGTTCTCTTTTATTTTCATATACTATCACCACTACGTAGCGCGTCCCCAGGTTGCGGATAGAGGAAAGGCCCCTGAGGTTAAACACCCCCGAGGTTAAACACCCCTGAGGTTAACTGCGAATACAAGAATAAGCAGTCGCGGACAGCCGATAGGAACCAGTCGTGGG
>WSXT02079378.1:0-12055 GCA_011762715.2 Neuroterus valhalla
AAACACACAAGACAATTTCACTGACCATAGCTACTTCGCGTATGGGTCTTCTGACATTTAGTTTTCGAAAAAAAAAAACACCGTAGTGGCATCGCGCACCAACGAAAATTGTCATATCGACTGTATCTGCCCCCTGTCAGAAATTATCCATGAGTGGCCACAACCGGATAACTTCCCCTATAATAGAAAAAGAAGAATAGTAGTGCGAAGGAATACAATCCTTCATAAAGTGCCGTAAGATCTCTTGAAAAATTTTGAAATACTTCGAATTTTCCTAAAATCTTTGAATCTTTTAAAATGTCTTAAATCGATTGAAATGTTTTTGAATTTTAAGATATGCCTTGAAATGTTCCCAACTTTTCCGGAAACGCATCGAACCTCATAGAACCCACAAAATATTTTTGAATGTGTTAGAATTCATAGATATTCTGTAAAAGTCTCCGGAATCTACTGCGATTCTCCACAGTCTCTAGATATCATTTAAAATCACAGAGGATCTTTTTACTCCCTTGAAATCTCATAGTATTCTTTGAAACCTATCGAATCGGTCTAAAATCCATTTAACTCCTTCTAAATTACTTAAAATCGGTTGAAATCACTTTATGTTATCGAAAATTTTCTGAAATATTCCGAAATAGTTGAAATTTTGTGGAATCTTCAGAATTCTTTGAATCTCAATTTCTTGGGTACACTCAAAATTCGAATGATCAAATCCTTAGTATCCATTACTCAGCAAACCTATGAAATTAAGATTTATTCTATTATCCGAAAACATAATCGATATGTATTGTTCGCAAGAACAAGTAAATATTTCACCACCCAAACGATTGAAAATTCAATCAACACTAGTAAACAAACTAAAAGTTTGCAGCGATTTTTTTTCAATATAAAATGAGATACATAGACATTTTTGCAGTAATTTAAAAGTCGATTGGGTTATCAACAACAATAAGTAAAAGATTCTTTGGGCATTTTATTCCAACAGTTTTCTTGAGATAGATAATACGATTTAAGGCTTCACAGCGGAATATTTTCGAGTTAAAAATTCAACTGCTGAGTTAATAATTACTATTTTTGGGATTTAGAAATCATCTCTTTTGATTGAAAATGCAACGGTTTGTTCGGAAATCACTATGCTTTAGTTGAAGGAATCAATTATTTGGTTCAAAACTGATATTTTAGGATTTAATTGAACCATTTTTATTCAAAATTGGAATTGCTTTCGTTTGAAATATACAATAGTACATTTTTATTGATTAATTTTCTTTTTTGGTTTAAAAGCATTGTTATTTGTTGCGAATTCGTCTTTCAAGTGGAAAATCTTAATATTTCCGTAGAAAATTAAACTCTCTTGTTGTGAATTATTCTTCTTTGTAGGTAGAAGTTGTACTGTTTTGAAAATTTATTTGTTTCTATTTCAAGATTTAACATTGAAATTAAGACTTCAATTCTTTTCAACAACACAGTCAGATTTTCAACAACAAAAAACCGGATTTTCAACAAAACGGATGAATTTCTAACCAAAACTACAAAATTAAAATTAATTATTTTCAACGAAGCTGTTTGACTATCAACCGAGTTCTTGAATTTCCAAGCAGAAAAAATTATTCTTAACAAAAAAATTGAATGAAAAAACGATTTTCGGGCAAAGAACGGTTTGATATTAATTTAGAAACAAATTAATTTCGATCTTGAATTATAAGCTTAAAAAAAATTAAGATTGAAGAGTTATAAAAATTAGTCTCATTTGGTATAATTTTAATGCTTTTTATTTAAAAATGCATCTGTGAGTTGGAATCAAAATCTCTTCCAGTTGAAACATTAATTATTACATTTCCCGTAAATAACATATTTCCTGTTAGTTAAAAATTTAACTAATTAGTTGAAGGTTGTAATTTGTTGAATGTTTATTTTTTTTGTTTGAGATTTATCATTTATGCTAAAAGTTCGTCTCGTTGATTGAACATTGAAATACATGGTAGAAAACTCGCCTCTTATGGGAAGATTATTCTTTCAACATAAAAATGTACCTCTGTTCGTCGGAATTTGGAAATTTTGTATAAAATTCTATCTTTTCTGTTAAAAATGCAATATTAAGAATATGATTATTCTTCAACAAAGAGAATGATTTTTTTGACGAAGTAGTTTCATTTTCAGCCAAATAGTTGAACTTTCGATCAAAGTAGATGAATTCTCAGCAAAATATATGAATTTTCAATCAAAAGGGAGAATTTGCATCGACATAGTCAGATTTTTAACCTCAAAAAAAAAAACAATTTTCAATAAAACAATTCCATTTCTAACCAAAGAGATCCATTTTCAATCTGAATGATGAATCTCCTGTCCTAGTGTTAATTAGTTGAATGGTTGGTTGGAAAGAATAAAAAGAACAGTAAGATAAATTTCATACAAAGTGCGGCCTAATTTAAATTCAAAAGAATCCATTCCCAAGTTGAATGATGAACCTTGAAAGATTTAATAAAATTGAAACAGAATTGAAATCCATATATTTTTCTAGGAACTCAATCTCTTTGGGTTGGGAATTCAGCAGATTGGGTTAAAACCATTCCAAGTTGGAAATTCATTGATATGACTGGAAAATTAACTACTCGGTTGATAGATCGTCCTCTTCGGTCAAAAATCATTCTTTTAAATGAAAATTTACCTTTTTAATTTAAATATCAATTGTTTTTCGGTCATTTTTTCCTGTTACAAATTGAACCATGTTTGAAGAAAATTCAAATATTCTCTTAAAATTCATGTATATTGTTGAAATTTGATATTTTTACACGAAATTTTTAGGAATCAAAACGTTTCAATTTGCATTCAGTAATTTACCTTGATTAATTTTATTCAAAAATATATATAAGCCTATTTTCGTCAAAAACTTTATTTACTCTGTTTTTAGATGATTTTTTGACATGTAAACCCTGTTATCAATAAAGTCGGAAGAATGCTTTTTTTCATTTTGGTCGACGTACGGAAGGTGTGTAGTTTGAAATCTAAAATATTTATGGTTCTGCAGATCATACATTCTTCCAAAGAAGTATTTCTTCGAACAAGCTATAAGAGAGTACATTACTATGCGAAAACGGAGAAAACATCTTGGATAAAAAGGAAAGAGTGGACATTTCTAAAAAAAAAGGGTAAATTCTATGAAGAGGACAAACAGGGGAATCGGGAGATGACTGTACCTTCGCGTCAAACAGCCACCTAGCCATTCATGTCTCCTGGTAGGATGATCATTCCTCTAGCATCGAAAGTATCTAAGGTAGCATTTAGCAAACCTAGAAGGAACTTTTTACATTCCTACTGTGACCATGGACTAAAAGCCTTCCATTTTTTGCGTTGAAACACATACCTTTGAAAAAGCCAGTCCTATAGTTCCAGTTCCGCAGCAAACGTCGATTAGAGCAGTTTCTTCCGTAGGTTTAGCTAAATCAATTGCAGCTTTATACAGAACCTCTGCCCCCAGAGTATTTGTTTGAAAAAATGCCTGAGGTGAAATACGAAATGTCATTCCAAGCAACGTTTCTTCTATGTATTCTGTACCACTGAGATGCTCCAATTTGCAACTTTCATCGCTCCTTGCAGTTCTATAGGATAATATTTCACTAATCATTTGAAATATTAGTAACAATAACAAAGAATTTTTTTTTGAAACACCTGCATAAGAAGTTCGATTTCTTGTCGCTGTGTAGCGAGCGCGAAGTGTCCGATTCACGCATATACTGGGAGATATTTTCTGGTTTTTATTCGCAAACTCAAACCATCCAACCTTCTAATTTCATCATTTTGAGAAGAAACTCCTCATGTCAGGTGTTTCAGAAAATATAATGTGATACTTGTGCGCGTAGGTGATTCACGCACTAGCATCACAATATGCTATTCATGGACGATAACAAGGTATCTACTAGGGCGCAGCAGAAGGATCTCGCAACGAGAAATTACATATAAGAAAATAAATATCTCATGTTCGCGCATTAACGATAGAGCTCAAAATAACAAATAATAGTGAATTTTCAGGTATTTCGGAACAAAAAAAATTTTTTAATAGAAGGAAAGGTTCCTTGAAATGAGTATTTACAACTTTAATTATCCCCAACAAAACTCATGCAAAAATAAAAAATCCATATTCGATGTAAATTGTTCTCAAACATAAAAATAATGAGGATGATCATCTCTTCACTTGATAAAGTGGCGATCTTTCCATTGGTAACGTTTTTTTAATTGATGGAAAGGGTTCTTCAAATTTGATTTTAAGGCCATGTGATACAAGGGTCACATGACCCAAATTATTGGGAAACGAAATTTACTTCGCGGGCATGAAAATGTCCGCGTAAAGGCACGTGTTATCATTGGAAGCTATCACTAAATATATGGCCTTTGCGACCGCCATGTTGGAACCACCAGATGGCGTAAAGTTATATTTCGATTGCAAATAGATTTTTTTCTTGCAACTTACATCCGCACCGAATATGATATCTAGTTAAACTTTTGAGAAAAGCTTCAGAAAACATTGATCTACGTTTATATGCAATGTTTAGTTCAAAATTTTGAAATTTTTTTTATGTCGAGATTCCAAGAAAAATTTTCCTTTAATTTTGAATCGAATATTGTATACAAACGTAGTTCATTATTTTCGGAGGCTTTTCCTAAAATTTGATTCAAAACCTCTTCCAGTGCGGACGTAAGTAATTGAAAAGGAATCGATAATCTAAGTCACGTGACCCATGTATATTAAGTGTGACTCACGTGTATAATAATATAGGAAAAACGCGTGAGAGGATTAGGGGGGTCTTAAAAATCTCAGAAACATACGTGAAATCATATGTGAAGGCTCTAAAAATAATTAAAAAATTCCTAAGCGTCGGGGATTGTTATTCCATTCGGATAAATTATATAAAATCATTCTGGATTATTTAGGACTGCTTTTTGTTGACTCCAAAGCCCAAGAATATGAATTTGAATCAGAAATGATCATTTTCAACCAGAATAGATGAATATATGAACCAAAAAAGTAATTTTTAGACAGTAGGTTTTTCATGCAAATAATTTGACCTTTCCAGAAAAAGAAGAATTAAGTAGAATTTCCACCTTTAAAAGATTATTATCCAATCAAATGTCCTTATTTTCAAACATGGAAGATTAAACTTGAACCAAAAACAGTTGCTATTTGAACGAAAACTACGTGGATTTTAAACCAAATAATATTACTTTCCTACCGTGAGAGATAAATTTTCAACCCAAAAAGACAAATTTTTAACAAAGAGGTGGATTTTTCAAGCTTGAAAAAGTCGGATGTTTTAGAAAACAGTTGACTTACGCTCACGAAGAATGATTTTCATCAAAAAGACAGTTCCCCAGGAAAAGTTAGTTTCAACCGAGGAAGATCAATTTCAAACCAAGCAGGTAAATTCTTACCCTAGAACATAAATTTTCAACAAAAAAGATGAGTTTTGATCAAGAAAAACATAATTTTTTACAAAGCAGTTGTATTTGAAACCGAATAGTTAAACTTCCAAAGGAAATGAGTTTTCAACCATAAACAGTTGCATTTGCAAGTCGAAAAGAAGAACTTTCAAGAATACCGTCAAATTTTCAAGCTGAAAAGACTTGTTTTCTACCAAAAAACGTGAGTTCCGAAGATGAAAAGTCAACTATTTCCAAATCATTATCATGGGCATTATAATGATCATTATTATTAAAATTAATAAATTTCAATCCTCGTGTTTATAAGTATCACAATTGAAGTATCTTTCTCAAAAAACTTCACTTTTTTATTTAAAATGTCGTTTTTTAACGATTGATACGAAAACTATGCTCCTCATGAGAAAAAATATGGAAAAAATGTGTTAAAACTTTTTAGAGAAAACAAATTTGAATCCAAACATTTTTGCTCATCTCGTAGAGTTTGGCCGCGAAATGGATTTTTTTATTTTTTAAATTATTTTGTCTAATAAAACAAAAACTGTGCGTCTTATCAAAAAATGGTTTAAGGAAAATTCGCAGATCTTCTCAAAGTTGACAATTTTGCTCTATACTTCTAACGGAACATTGCTACCACTTAATGAGCCTTGTATTTTGTGAATACGATTTTTCTATCTAATAATAATTGGTAGGGGAATTGATGATATTTTTTATCTGTAAAAATATACATATCTACAATTCGTTTTTAATACTATATTATTTTACACAAAAAAAAAACAATTTCTGCTGGGAAAAAAATGAAAAAAATTGTCATCACAATTGTATTTTACATAACAGCTAAGAATTATTCCATTCTATTAGGAATTGCGATATCAACCAAAGATAAAATACTTTTCTCATTTTAAATGTGCTTCCCTACAAGATATTTTGTAATTCGTTACAGATTCGTTAAAACCCACTGAGGTGGGACATTGTGAGCCGAAAAGTTTGAAACAATTGAACTAGTATTCAATTTTACCTTCCCCTGAAGCCAACAACGAATATCAATTTTCATTACGAATTTTCAATCTAATTTTGATTTACGTTTCCAGAACCTTCATCCTGTGAACACATTTACTTACTGTCTATCTAGAATCTGGAAAAACAATGATGTGACTTTCGCTTCAGCACCCTTTCCGTTTTCGAAAAAGTCCCGCAATTCCATTTTCAATTTATTTAAATCTTCTGGACTCAAATCTTGGGGATGCACTCCAATTACTAACATTAGGTGATTTAAACGAGTGGTCCTAGCTGTAAGTTGTCTCCAAGAACCAGTATGCTTCACAGGATTATAAACATCCAGTTCTGAACGATGAATAAATTCTTCTAAAATCTGTGCAAATGAAATGGACCATTATAATCTTCAACTTCATTCAGTCTTTAGAAATCCCAGCAGTTCACTCATTGGATTTGGGTGAAAAGGGGAATCTTACTAAAAAAAAGAGAGAAAAGGCGCTTCAATTCAGTATCAATAAATTTTTGAGTGAAACTTCTTTAAGCTCGTTGTAAACTAGCAAATCGGTCACGCTACTAGTGAAATTTGGGAGTTTTTTTTTCAAGCGCACGGCATTAAATATCCAAGAGAATCGTGATTTGACATGTTTCAATCAGTACGCGATCAGTACTTGTTTAGGTGACCATCCGAGAACTGTCAACATGCTAGCGAGAGACTGGTGCCCTCTTGTGCATAAAACACAACCAATTATGGCTTTTTACGAGTTACGCTTACCCCTTGAGGGACAATGGCTTAATGGTACGAAAAAAATGCAACTTGATTATTTGTTCGTATTATAGGTAAATAGATATATCTGACCAAAAGTGATTCATGAGTCAAGCCACGTCAACTGTGCCCACGAAGTTTTGGTGATTTTTTAAAAAGTGACAGCAATAGGGAAAATCTGTGCATAATATCATCACAAAAGAAAACTATGAACCGTTTTTCAAAAAACTTCACTGTTGTCATTATTTTTATAAATAATGATTTTTGCAACTTCAAATAGAAAAATTATTAACTCACGACTCGATGGCAATAAGCGAATGAAATTTGGTATGACAGTTGTAAAGCATTTTCTCTTTCTAATAAGAATTTTGTCTAGATTAAATTTGCAAAATTTTTTTTTTTTTTCATAACAATTATTTAAACAAATTCGATTATCTAGAACTCCTAGGCCTCCGATCGTAGTAAAATTTCAACACAATGTAGTATGAACCCTTTATTCCGTTCTCAAATAGGAAAAAATTGGTCATTCTCACTCTGACAGTATGAAAAAAAAGTTGTTGTCGCGGGCGCCGCATAACAAGTGTCGCCTCGAACGGCGCACAGTGGAAAAGAAAGCACTCTTTTGGGACGAAAATCAGCCGACAACTCAATTTTCAACGGATCAGAGCTTTTTTTTAAATACTTTTGAAGGATCGTACTTCAACGTATAGTTGCACGTTTTTTGAATTAGTTATTTAATTATTTGTTATCCAACTTGAAATTTGCATTTGGTGGTATTTGCGATATTTACTTAGCCCCTATTCATCAATATTTCTTCACAAAGGTGTAGAATTAGACAAGTTACTTTTTTTAAATAAAAATGTAACTTGTAGATAAATATCCTGTATTTTGTCAATTGTTATAAACAAATTAATGGATATAACTGTTAACAATAATAGTTTCTGTCGAATAATTAATTTTCTTCTGAAGAACAAAAATATTACGCATGAGAGTTGCATGAAACAACATTTGCAATTGTTGCAAACAATTTTCATAAACAAATTCACTTATTTGGCATATCTATGGAATCATCTATTTCAATCGGAAGAACGAGAATATTACATATTAGAGTTCAATGAAACAAAATTTGTCATTGTTGAAAACAATTTTCATAGACAAATTAACTTATTTGGCATATCTGTGCATCGAAATTTTTCTTTTCTCGGGAATCATTTATTTTCATCTCAAGAACAAGAATATTACATATTAGAGTTCAATGCAACAACATTTGTCATTGTTAAAAACAATTTTCAGAAACAAATTCACTTATTTGGCATATCTGCGCATCGAAAATTTTTCGTATGAGTACAAATGAATAAGTATGAACAGCCGCGTTTGTGGCGTAAGCCGTATGCGCCGAGCGTGCCGTTCGAGGCGACAATTGCTACGCGGCGCCCGCGACCAAAACTTTTTTTTAATACTTTCAGAGTGAGAATTACTAATTTTTTCTTTTTTGAGGACGGAATAAAGTGTTCATACCACATTTTATTGAAATTTCACTACGATCAAAGGCGTAGAAGTTATAAATAATCCAATTTGTTTAAATAATTGTTATGAAAAAATTATAATTCTGCAAATTTAATCTAGAAAAAATCCTTATTAGGGCGAAAAAACGCTTTACAACTGTAAACGGTGCAATTTTTTGAAAGACGGTTCGAAGTTTTTTTGTGATGCTATTATGTACAGATTCTTCCAATTGTCACTTT
This sequence comes from Neuroterus valhalla, assembly GCA_011762715.2. Taxonomy (NCBI): domain Eukaryota; kingdom Metazoa; phylum Arthropoda; class Insecta; order Hymenoptera; family Cynipidae; genus Neuroterus; species Neuroterus valhalla. The sequence continues at coordinate 8,935 of WSXT02079378.1, forward strand.
TTAAAAAATCACCAGAATTTCATGGGCACAGTTGACGTGGCTTGACTCTCATAATTGTCTTTGGAGTTATTCATACAATACTTTGAGCTTAATTAAATATAAAAATGTAGTTCGTTAATAACAATTTAATTGAACAAGTTTTCCAATAGGCCGTTCCCTCGAAGAAAAAAATGGTTCTTTCTCTGACTTGAATCCTTCTTGGATTCGAATTTTTCTATCAGTACCTCGAGTTCTCGATCAAGTTCAACTTTAACTTCTTCCCATTGAGGCTACAAGGATGCAATGAAAAGATCTTGAAACTCAAAGAGGTTGCGAATGAGGTTGTGCATACTATGCAATCGAAAGATTTTTCGTGTGTTGGACTGTCGAATGTACTTGATATCCTTGTTCCTGGCCTCAGAAGCTTCTACAGACTACATGACTTGACCTTTTATACTTAAACTAGGGCACCTAAATAGATGGGTATATGCACTCGCCATTTTCGGTCCATGGAGTAGATAGAGTAATCATACAGCGTGGTGTGCATTAAACGCGGGAGTAGAAACTTGATTGGGATGAAATTAGTTTTTTATATCAATAAATATTAAGAAATAATAGTTTAAGTTTGTTTTAGACGTGCTAGGACACGTGTATGTGAATATTTCTCTATTGAAGTGTTCTGAAATGGCATGTGGAAGCTGCAAATGTAAAGACCACATACAGTCTACACAGGTGGTTATAAAAAGTAGGTAAATAACTTATCTTTCTTGGTTAACATAAAAAAGTACATTGGATTTAGTAAAATAAATGTAGAAAAAATATTCAGCTCATTTTTGTGTCTTCTGTGTGGTTATTATTCTTATTGTCTATCACAGCATCATTTGTTCTCATGTTAAAAAGATTTCGATGAAAATAAGAACAACACAAAAGACACTAAATAAATTTTCTTAGAAAAATAATGTACACTTGAAAAATAGTGTTGTGCATTGTGCATTGTATTGAGTTGGAAAATACCTTGACTGCGGACTTCATAATTTCGGGGATGTGACATAAATCATCTATAGGTCCTACAGCTGTAGATCCGGCAGCATAACTCGATAATCTAAATCCTATGCTTTTCTTTCCGTTGGTATCCCTTCCTATTAGGAACAACAGAAAAATTAGTTGTGTACTATCCAATAGATTTAAAAAGAATATGAATAAATTATCGAAAAATCACGATGTATTAAATTGATCTTACCGATTGTGAATTCACATTTGTTTCGATATCCCTCAGTGAGATCTGCACTCAAGATTGGCATCAATTCGCAAGGTAAACCATCATACTTTTCATTTTGAGCAGAGAGCCAGGCGTTCAAATTTTTATTTTCCTTTAATATTTGCTGACCCATTTTGATTAATACTGTTCTCATTTCTTTCTGCTTGAGTTGCAACTATTAAACAGGGGAGACAATAACTAAACATCTGACAACATTTTCAAGAGATCGAAAATTCGGAAAAGATGGACAGAATTGGTTAATAATATGTAAAACAGTTTTAGATGAAGCAGATCCAAAAACTGTTGTTTCTTTCTTCGACCGTTTTTGGAATTCAAAAATAATTCTGGACATCTCCATGATATTTGGTCTCACGGTCATCAATAAATTAAAAACTCCAAAATATGTCATTGAAACACATTTTATTACGTATAAACTCGATGTTTCGACCACACTGCGGGTCTTTTTTAAGAGTCGATAAAATAGATCTAAAAATTTTAATGAAGGAACATAAAACAATATAATAAAAGTATGTAGTGTTCCGAAAAAACGAAGTCATACTAATTGTATAAAAACATTTTAAAAGTTGTTTTTTCATAAAAATTGAAGCCTCAAAGATGGCAAAAGGGGCTCCAATAATTGATGAAAATGTCACATGATTAGTACAGTGTTTATAGACGGACGATAAAGACTAACTGTTTCGAAAAGTACGTGATTTAGAGGTGAAACTTTCGTTAAACCTCTGATAAAATAAAATGTATAATGCTTTGATAAATTTGGTTTATATTCATGATTTAAGTTTTCAGGTTTATTGGAGTTTTGATGAATTTGTTAATAAAAATTGATTCAATTATATGTCTTCTGAAAGTGTGATTTTCTCTGGCCAAAATCTTAATATTGTCAAAATCAAAAACGTGATTGGATTCCCATGAATGCTGTGATAATCCGAAACCATTTTTGAAATGTTTTTATACAATTGAAATGACTTCGTTTTTTTGGATCACTATATGGTTTTATTGTCGACTCAGGTACGTTGCCTAAATTTGATTATTTTTTTAGAAAATCAACTTTTTTATGAAAATTATGTAGACTTTCGATTATCATTATTTATGTTCCTTCATTAAAATTTTTAGATCTATTTTATCGACTCTTGAAAAAGATCCGCAGTATAAAATGTGTTTCAATGACATATTTTGGAGTTTTTAATTTATTGATGACCGTAAGGAGAATTGGTTAATGGTCATATTCGAATTTATACGAATGTATTTTTCTTACTGCGTGAGCTTGTGAGGAATAAGTCTTGAAACACGAAAAGGACGACTTGGTAAACCTACTCCTTCTGTTTTTGTTTACTTGGTCTTGAAAATGTTTTCCGAATATTTTTTATCACTTAAAGCTCCACATATTCGAGGGAAAATTTATTCTTGGTTAAAATCTTTTTTTTCAGTTTTTAATATTATTTACAAAGTAATAATCTCATGAAGTTACCCATTTTTTTTAATCGGCAAGTTGCCAACATGTTCAACCAAACAAATTGAAATTCGAAATAAGAATTAAGATTAAGAATCCATATTTTCCAAATACGAATTCAATAAATTTGTTCAAAATTGAACAGTTTTGTAAAAAAATAATTCTTCTTGTTTAGGAATCGAACTATTTAGATAGAAATTTCTACTATTCTCATTCTTCCAAATTGGTGATTTTTACTTAAAGATTCAACTGTTCCATTGAAAATTAATATATTTTGCTATCAAGAAATATTTTGACTCGAAATATTGGAAATACAAAGCGTTTGGAACTGAATTTAATATAGAACGCACAACAATTATACTTAAAAGGATTCTTACACTTAATCTTAGGGACCGTACTTAAATTACGTAACCGCT
>WSXT02079389.1:0-12054 GCA_011762715.2 Neuroterus valhalla
CACAACTTTTTGAATTTTCTCAAAAAATCGAAAAATCAAATTTTGGTCGCACGAAAAGTGATGGAAAATAGAAAGTTCCATTTTTTGGTCAAACGATGCAAAGTACGGGAAAATATAAATGAAAAGAATTGTGCACCAAAAAAAGATATACGAATTTTGTGAAATTTACTTTTTGATTGGACAAGTATTTTTTGCTTCATATATAAAAAACAATTTTAAAAAATGAAAAAAATGATTTTTTGGACGATTGTGACGAGCTTAGGAAAAAATAAATGGACATAAGTTCCCGAAAAAGATCTATAAATTTGTAAACAATTTTCCGATTGGACGCATAGTTTTTGCTGAAATCATATGAAATATAATAAAACATGAAACAATTATATTTCTAGAAAAAATACACAACATATGAAAAAAATTGGGCAACAAAACTTTTCTACCGTTTCAGCCGGAAAAGCTTCAACAAAAGAGAATCCACAATCATCCAATTAAAGTAGTCGACATTTCGCTATTGAGTTTAAAAAGCTCTGTATGCAAATAAAGGAAGGTACAAAGACCGAGCGCGTACCGCGAATTGGATGTATAACCGAGCGCGAGGCGCGAGGTCAGTTTATCATCGAGCGTGAAGCGCGAGATCCGACAGACGCGCGCCCTAGGCGCGCTTGTTTTGGATCTTTTTTCCAAGACTCAGAGATCTTAAGTACGGCTTCTTGTGGTAGGTAAAAAGTCAAACAATTTATACTTATGATTTTTTTTTAATAAAAACAAAATTGTCAGAGTTGTGGAATTTTCAAAATTCGAAAATAGAAACGAAAATGAGAGTTTTTTAGCCAAACTACGCAAGATATGAAAAAAAGTTTGGAGAAAAAAAATGTTTCTTTTTAAGAGCCCTCCAGGATGATCTTTACAACTTTTCAAGTTTATCGAAAAAGAGAAAATTCAAATTTTGGTCACACAAAAAAAAAATGAAAAATAGAGAGATCAGTTTTTTAGTCAAACTATGCAAGCTAAGGGAAAATATATATGAACTAAAATTGCGCACCAAAAAAAGATCTACAAATTTGGTAAAATTAACTTTTTGATCGGACAAGTAGTTTTTGCTTCATTTATAAAAAACCGTAAAAAATGAAATTAAAAATTGAATTTCTAGGGAAACTACACAACGTGTGAAATAAATGAGGCAACAAAACTTCTCTACCGCCTTGGACTAACTTCGATCGAGTGCGCAGCACGAGACACGCGATGAGAATGTATTCGTCTCAGCCGTAGAAGCTCTAACAAAAGAGAATTCACACTCATTAAATTAAAGTAGTCGACATATCGCTTTTGAGTTTAACAAGCTCTATATAAAACTGTAGGGAGGTACAAAGGCCGAGCGCGTAGCGCGAGGTGAAATCAGAATCGAGCGCGAAGCGCGAGATGCAAATGACGCGCGCCGCAGGCGCGCTTAAACTTGCGAGCGAAGCGCACGATGAGAATATGCCCGCGCAGCGGGCAGATTTTTTTATTTGTAATTCGTTCGCAGATTTCACCAAATTTTGCACTATTCATTCTTTGTATCTTTCATCCTCATCGCCATTGTTGTATCCGGTGGTTATTAATTAAAACACACGGTATATACAATTAAAGGAATTTAATTTATTCAAATACTGTGGTACATGATGACCGTACAAGACGTTTGACCTGTGTCATAGCTGACGCACGACTGGTCCCACGTATACCTTGGCCCCCTCACACCTTTGTACATACAGATATACCACAAATTGTTTACAACAAAATCGTTCTGTCACCACTTTTGATTGCTTTTTGGACATTTTGTTGTACTTCTGTCGCAAAAAAGTGATTGTTATTGATTGAAATTATGTAATACATTGTTTTATCAATAAATTATTAATTCCTTAATACTTGTTTAATAGTTTTATGAAGAAATCTTGTTAAAACTACTTCTGAGTATATTTTCAGTACTTTTGTGGCAAGAATGTAATCACAATTGTCCGGAAATGTGATACACATCTTTAATAATTAACAAATGATTTTAATAATAATTATTGATAAAAAAAATCTTGTTTTAACCACGTTCGAGTAGATTTGAGTATTAAAAGCAAGAAAGTAATTATAATTGTCTGGGCATGTGATTTATATTTTTTATCAACAAACAAACAATTTTATTGATAATTGTTTGTAACAAAACCTTGTATCAACCACTTTTGAGTAGTGTTTGAGTACTTTTGTGGCAAAAGAAAATTATTATAAGTGTCCGAGATGAAAACACTTTCTCATGAAAAATTCGAATTTTTGCCGGAATGGGAAAATTTTCTTGAAAAATTCCGAATTGCCGCCGGAATTGAAACACTTTCTCACAAAAATTTGGTATCCTCACAGTTTAGCCTGTAACTTTTAGTACGAAGTTAACTATACTGACTAGTGAATAGGTCCTATGCAGCTGCCCAAAATGTGGGGCACAATCAATAATTTAGTAATCTAATAATTGATTTGCTATTTATTTTTCCAGCACACAATTTTCGAGTATTTCATGTAATTATTCAAAGGAACTTTCAGGTGCAACTTTCAGGTGCAATCGTATATGCCGCCCTCTCACTACCGCCCTAGGCACCTGAAAAAGTGCCGCCCTCCTTCAAATTTTTCCCCGCATCCTCCTGCTAAAAAAAAAGTCATTGATTTTTGAATGAAAATATTTTCATACATATTTATCAAGAAATATTTACTCATTCAAATTTATACATTTCTCTGGAGTAACGAAATTGTCCCATATATAGTTCAACTATTTGAGCTTAGAATTAAAAACAACTACAAAATTGGGAATATCTAAAGAAGAAACAGTTTATAATTATAAGCAAAAACATAGAAAAAATAAATACAGGATTGGAAAGAAGGGAAAGATCTCTTTACATTTTGAACTTACTACTTGACTCTTCTGACTTAAAACCGCCATGGTCATTCAATTTTTCTGTGACCTGACATAATCTATAATTTAAAAAAAAGTATACATCATTAAGAACAATTATAACTAATAAGGAACTGCCAATTATGTGTGATTTTTTTTCAGTCTCTAAATAAGAAAAAGATTTCAAAATTACGTACGGTCACCTGATCAAATCTTAATTATTAATTATAATTAATCTACAATGAAATCCCAGAAGCATTGGTCGACCTTTCCCATACATATACAGTATACACTAAAGAATGTTAAGGACGCAATATATCTTATTATTCTTTGACGTTAAAAATTTAAATTGAAAAAAAATGTATATATTGTCAGCAGCCCCGCCGCCCCTCAAAATTTTCCGCCCTAGGCAGGAGCCTTCTTACCTCTAGCGTAAATACAGCACTGTAGATGCAGGGATTCCCTTTCCACCTCTTCTACTCGCCACTATCGGTTGACGCGGCTGTCTACACACTAAAAATGTGTGTTAGACAAAATGTCTAAACAATTTTCTGGAAAAACAATTTGATTTTTTTATTGATGGTGACGAGAGGAAAAGACCTCTAACGATAAGCTCTGGTACGTGCCGCATATCAGTGCCGTATTTGTAGGTTTATTTCACTTTTAGGAAAACACATATACTACAAATTTTGTACACTTAGAAATATTTTTCCCTAAATTATAAATCAGTTTGCAAAAAAATTGTAAACCTGACCAAATTTTATTGTAAATTTCTTTATATGGAAAATTGAAAAAAGGGTTGAATCTGCTTATTCATAAATTGATCAAGTTGCAAATAGGTTTCTGCTAATCTGATGGAAACAAATTATTCAATTCAATTCATCTTTATTGACTCCCAGCAGCTACTATATTATTGCTATTTACTAAATATTGCTATTATAAAAAATTTTTATGAAGTCTGCAAAACTAAAAATTACGTGGAAAAACTATTTTAATATTCATTTATCAAGAAAAAAATGATTTATCCCATTTATTTACTGCGAGCACTATTCAATTTATAAATTAGCTATTTTTAGGAATATTTTTTCAAAAATTATAAATGAATGTGCAAAGAAATTCTTAAGTTGACCAAATTGCATGTTTATTTATATTGAAGATTGAAAAATTTATAAAGTAGTGAATTTATTTAGTTATAAGTTGATAAGTTGTAATTTTTTTTTTCTTTCAAACTTGAGGAGGATTGAATGGAAAAACGAATTTATATATTTCCTGAAGTAATGTAATGTCTAATGTAATAACGTCTAATGTCTAATGTAATAATGTCACGTAGGCCCGGAGGTCCAAACCGTCGAATTATATGAAGGTAAAAGATAATTTCACCACTATATAATTCGTTTATTGTTATGTGATCGTTGTCCTTCACCCTTGACTAGGTTTCCTGTCACTCTTCACTACTTACCATCAATCCATCTGAAGAAGGTATTTTCGAGTCTAAAGAAAATAGAAGGGTTGGAATTTACTAGTAAATAACCCCTTTTTTAATAGTGGATATAAATGTAACTTTATTTTGGACACTAATGAACCTTCCAATTTCTCTTTACAAGTATCATTACAAATCTGTCCTCAACCTACCGCTATCTCTAGTCAACATTTTCTGGGAAGAAAGAGGGAGAGAGAGCGGGCAAGACAAGGTACTTACTCTTTCAAAGTCCGCGTTGTAGGGAGCAGTTCCAGGACAAGCTGAATTCTACCGTTTGACCCCACTCGACTAACCCACGCGCACTTCGCCCAACTATTCCGTTTTCAAACTCCTTAACCGTTTCCGTTCCCACTAAGATTAAACTCCTCAACCGTTTCCGTTTTCACCAAGATTAAACTCCTTTACCGTTTTCACTAAGATTAAACTCCTTAACCTTTCCGTGTCCACTAATCCTCCTAACCGTTTCCGTTTCGAAGGGCGAAGTTTGCTCTCGGAGAGGTAGGTAAAGGTGCTGATTAGGAGGAATTCCGTCAGCAGATTTCATGGGAAAGACTGCAGGTGAGGGAGCACGGCAATGTCGCGTGTTTTTGGAATGTGCTGAATTGCGATTTCAGTGCAACGAGACTTGCTGCCTATTCGCGAACCAAGTTTATTTCACTCACCTGACTCAGCATCTTATTCTGAGCATCCAATCAGTACTTCCTTGTACAAATGTCACTGGATGCCCGGGTTCCGATTCAATCAAATACTTCAACTAATTATTTTATTGTATGAGCGCTCGTAACAATAAACTATGAAATATTGTAAACAATTATCTGGAAAAACAATTGCAATATTTGTTAGAGCAGGAATAATTCAATTTTAAAACGTGTTATATAACGTTTATAAGTTTGGTAACGTGTCGTTCATGGCACTACAGTGAATGTCTGACGCTTTAAATGTCAAACTTCCATAATTTTCGGATGGTGTTGTTGAACTTTGGCCCCAAATTACGGCTTTGTGCGTTATCAAACGGGAAATTCTTTCTTATGGACTTATAGTTGGGAGTTTAAGAATTTGATGTATAACCCGCGAATGTTTCATAAATGCCGTAGTTGTGCATAATCATCAAATTCCTGGTGTGAAATACAATCTCCCGCGCGGCCATGTTGTCAGCTGTGTCGTATTGTCCGAGGCTCTAGCCTGCAAACATTCATCATTTTCCGATGGTGTTGTTGAACTTTGGCCTCAAATGACGGGTTTTTTCGTTATCAACCGCGAAATTCTTTCTTATGGACTTATAGTTGGGAGTTATAGAATTGTATGTTTAACCCGCGAATCTTTCATAAATGCCGTAGTTATGCATAATCATCAAATTCCTGGTGTGAAATTGAAATTTATCTGCCATCACCCGCGTAGACATATGGTCTGCTGTTAAAATACATTGGCGTCGCGACAAAAATTCCAGACTCGGTTTGTGCAATGCCCTTAGGGCTCTACTGGCCTTAAGAAACCCATTCTTATTACTATACTCGCCAGTGATATTTACATCTCGCATATTTTAGCTAGAAAATTGAATTTTTCATCGTTTGAAAAGCGTCGCCACGATTGGAACAAGAAAGATACGTCTCATTGAAAAATAATTTATAAAAAAGTTGTTGACCCCTTTGCGATGAACAATTTCTCTATTTATTATTTCTTCCTGTCTCTTATTGTTTGGCTTGAAGACAGAATTTTTTTCTGTAAGTGCGTTAACGCGATTAAAACGAAAACTATTCGTCTTATCGAAAAATATTCAAGGGTAAATTTGTATATTTTTTTAAGGTGAAAATTTTTTGTGAGCTTCATTTTTATCATATCTCGCATGGTTTTGCTAAAAAATGGAATTTTTTATTTTTTGTAACATTTTTCACAATTTAAACAAAAACTTCGCATCTTATGAAAAAAATGGTACCTTTATGAAATTTATAGGTATTTTTACAATGAATAATTTTTGTTCTCAACATTTTTTCGCACCTTGTTTAGTTTGAGCGGAAACATCCATTTTTGATTTTTCAAAAAGCGATTTTGGTAGATAAAACCAGAACCATTGGTCAACAGTGCCGTCTTTCAAGTCCGCCGGGCCCTAGGCACAGTCGGCGTGGGGCCCTCTTAAGGTGGTAGAAATCGCACCTAAGTAATAGATTATACAATTTTTTTTGATAAATTAATTATTAATTACCTTAAGTTTATAACCTAATTAATTAATTTTATATTTTCTTTGAGTGTATATTTTTATACATGATGGTAACAAACTGTAGTGGACAAAGATCATTTTCAGCCCTCAAACTTTCAAAAAATGATTACCGTAGCAAGATGTTAGATCCTCGCTGGAATGCGCTAACATTAATGTAAACAGAGTCAGATGTTTTAGATATAATCGATTATAATGATATTATTGAAGATATTGCTAGTAAAAAGTCGAGAGAAAAATTGCAAACGAGAAAAAATAAAATATTTATTTGAATACGTTTTTGGAACTTTTTTAAAAATAAAATCAGTGTCATTTCATTCCACACAATTTTTTGCAAAGCTTCAGAAAACTTCCTTCAGTTTACATATTTAAAAAAAAAAAAAAAAAAAAACGTTAAAATTTCCATCTCGTTGGGGCCCTTAGAGGACCTGGGGCCCTAGGCAATTGCCTACTTTGCCTTTGCGTAAAGACGGCACTGTTGGTCAAGAATATCTGGTTAACGAGCTCATTCTTTCTTTTGCGGCCTTGGAAAATTGTGACGAAGCACAATCCAATATGATCATATTTTCAAAAGTTATCGAGTATACAGATTACAGACTACGGACTACAAATTACAGACAGACACCTACATAAGAACCAGTTTTTCTGGCTCAGGGGGTCTCAAAACGTGGAGATTTCATTAAATCAGCGAAAGTCAATTTTCACATCGAATCGCTCGCACGTTTGAGCACGCCTAGGGCGTGCGTCATTCACATCTCGCGATTCGCGCTCGGTAATGTATTTCACTCGCGCTACGCGCTTCGTTTGTTTTTTACCTCGCGCTTCGCGCTCGGCTCCATACGTGCGTGATTCAGTTTACAGTGTAACATGCACTGAGTTGCAAGTATTGCAAAACTGCTGAAAACCTCTATTTCTATGAAGATTACTGAATTTTTTTTTCATTTTTGATGATTTTTCTTATATTAGGTTTACTTAGGACTAACACATTCTCATTACAATACTCGCCACTGATATTTACATCTCGAATCGTTTGGCTAGCAAATTGAATTTTTCATTGTTAAAAAAGCATTGTCACGATTGAAACAAAAAATGAACAGTAGAATGTCGGCTGCTGCATTTGATGATTGTGAATTCTCTTTTGTTGAAGCTTCTCCGGCTTTAACGAATACATTCTCATCGTATGTTTCGTGCTGCGCACGCGATCGTAATCTATCCAAAACGCGAAGTTTTTTATATTACTTCTATCTCTAATACATCAAATGTATATAATATCAATTTATATACCTCGTGCCTTGTTTTTCATTATTTTCTGTGAGACCAAAATTGGAATTTTCGATTCTTTGAGAAAATTCAAAAAGTTGTACGCCCGATCTTGTAGGACTCCCAAAAAGAAAAAAATGTTCTCTCTGACTTCCTTCTCAATCTTGCATTATTTGTCAAAAAATTCTCATTTTCGTTTATATTTTCGAATTTCGAAAATGCTACAACTCTGACAATTTTGTCAAGTTCGTTAACTAGCTACTTTGTATGAAACAATTTATCTTAATCATTTTTTTTCGATAAAAAGCAAATTGTCAGAGTTATGGTAATTTCAAAATTCAAAAATATAAACGGAAATGAGAGTTTTTAGCCAAACAACGCAAGATATAAAAAAAATATTTCTTAGTGGAAGCCCTCCAGGATGATATTTACAACTTTTCGAGTTTCCTTAAAAAATTGAAAATTCAAATTTTGCTCGCACAAAAAATAATGAAGAATAGAAATATTCATTTTTAGGTCAAGCGATGCGGAGGACAGGAAAGTATAAATAATTTAAACTTGTGCATCAAAGAAAAGATCTATAAGATTGGTAAAATTGACTTTTTGATAGGACAAGTAGTTTTTGCTTTATTTATTGAATACCATAAAAAAGTGAAAAATGAACTTTGGGACAATTGACACAAGCTTAGGAAAAATCAAATAGACGCAAGTTGTCTACCAGGAAAATATCTTTAAATGTGTTTTCAAATTCTGTAACAGGATATGTAGATTACATTTCGATCAGGAAAAATAACTATAAAAATGAAGTGATGGAATTTTTGAGAAAATGACTAAGGCTAACACAGAAGATTGATAGAGAAAAGTTGTTTACCCGGAAAATATTTGTAAATGTTTTATAATTTTTCCCATTGGTCGCGTAGTTTTTGTTTCAATCGTAAAAAAAACCTTCTCTGAAGAGAATGTAAAAAATTGAATCACTAGAAAAACAACACAACATGTGAAAAAAATTAGGCAACAAAACTTCTCCACCGTTTTGGACAAACTTGGATCGAGTGCGCAGCACGAGACACGCGATGAGAATGTATTCGTTAAAGCCGGAGCGTGGAACGCAAGGTGAGATTACCATCGAGCGCGAAGCGCGAGATCTGAAAGACGCGCGCCCTGGGCGCACTCAAACTTGCGAGCGAAGCGAGAGATGAGAATGTGACCGCGCAACGGACAGATTCTTTGTCATCATTTTTTGTGCGATCAAAATGGGCATTTTCGATTTTTTGAGGAAATTCCAAACGTTATATTCACGATCTTGTAGGGCTCCCAAAAAGAAACATTTTTTTTCTTCAAACTTTTTCTCATATCTTACTTTGTTTGGCTAAAAATCCTCATTTTCGTTTATATTTTCGGATTTTGGGGATGCCACAACTCTGCCAATCTATTTTTAGAAAAAAACTCATGAGGATGAAAAAGAGGCGCAGCAGGCTGTCGGGAGAACCTGGTGATTTACAGAAGTGTGCAAAGACGCTGCAGTCTACGAACACACTCTGTCGATGGCCTAGTTCAATGACGAGAAATTTGTAATTTAACTCCCCATAGATTGATCATCTGTCTGTGGAAAAGCCTGAAGATTCATTTTTACAATGTGGAATACAGAGGGAGATTAATGCAATGGGAGACAAAAATTTCATTGTCGATTGACAATTGTCAAAAATAAAGCGTGATATGCGAAGACGGATTGGTAAGTTGGCAGTTTCGAGGACTGACGATCATTTAGTAGAGTATGTGTGGATGTGCCTGCATGGCTCAGTTGAAGGACTTTTCACCGATTTAACGCGAGCACTTTCCTATTTTTACCCACACTAAATAACGCGAAAAATGCATGTGTAATTAACAAGTGGACTCATCTAATACATCAATTCAATAAAAACAAGAGAAACAAAAAAATGCATGTTTAATTGACAAGTGGATAAGGCCTACTGGGGATCACCACTTGAAAAAAAAACTCCCCAAACTCGACCTCATGGTGGTATGGAGCAGAGTCCATTATTAACTACACATTAGCTTAACTTCTAATATTCAACTTAGCTTATGAGGTTGCCTTTTCAAGGTAAGCGCACTTTCGCACAACTTAGAACTGCTTCCAAATACATTATTAAGTTGAAATCGAAAACTGACACGACTACAACAGACCCACAACAAATATGTGAAGCATGTAATCTATGCGAAAAAGAGGACTTGATGCGTATTCTTATTAAGTGTCCAATCTACTCCCCCATCAGGAAGTATTATTTACCAAATGCACTAAATATCACTATTGATGGATTATGCGTTTTAATTTCTAGCAAGGACCCTGTATGACTACTCAATTTGTATTTGAGCTTGGATCACGTAGAGGTATACACTTGAATAATCAACCAATGTACGTTTCAATTAGGATCATCATAATTTTTCATGTAATATTGGCTGTCTATTACCATAAAATCTGTATTCTGAAAGTCCATAAATATACTATAATATACTATACTATTTTGTAATTACCTGCCGCTGAAAAAGGTATCGGACATGAGTATTTGCCATCGCCCGGATAAGGGAGCCGTAGGTTGAGCACAGTTCCTTTTCCGAGTCTCGACGAGCTCGACGCTGACATGAGACAATGGAAAGGGTCGGATGAGCCTTCAGGTAGTAGGTGGTACCCTGAGATGATCTCAAGCCAAATAAATTTTGTGGATGATAAATTCAAATGAAAAATGACTCTGTTACCCTAATCTGAATCGGTCTGCATGATTTAAAATAGAATCAGTCATTGGAATGTAGAAGGTCAAATTTTTCGGCCAATTATGAAACCATTCAATAAATGTTTTCTTCGTAGAAATGACTGACAATCATTCTTTTTTTCAGCACGACAATGTCAAGATCTATGCTTAAGGAGTCACCTAATGCGGCTTTAGATAAAACTCTGTTGAATAGGTATTTAGATCTGCCACAGCAAGAAAATAAGGTGCAAGCAAAATATATTTGGATTGATGGCACTGGTGAAGGGCTGAGAAGTAAAACAAGAACTCTAGACTTTGTTCCAAAACATCCTTCAGGTTAGTTTATACTTGATTCTTGTACCAAAAGCTGACAGTAATAATTACAGAGTTATTAGTCTAGTAAGCACGTTGGAAAGATATTCAACTATGTTGTTATTGTTTATGTGATGAAAATAACAAAGGAAAGGATCTGAGAAGCTTAGTGTGGATTTATATCAGGAAGATTTTGTACGGATCAGATATGTCTCTTAGGACTGATCTGGAAAATAAGTTTGAAAGCAAACAAAGTTTCCTCCGATAAGGTGGATTTAATTATGTATGCGGAAGTCATGAATTTGTAGGTATTTAATGGTTCACTTACAAAAGCAATTACAACAATATATGTCACGCGCTCCGAAGAAAGAGACCTAAGAGCAAAATCGATTTCAGGATTATTCGTAAACAGAAAATTTTTTTTAGAGTATTTTTTAAGTTACACTCGAACGCCGATTATTAGAGCAACACGGGGAACAGGTTTGCCGGCCATGAGAGGACGGTAGGGGCCCCCACTTCCTCGTAACTCTCGCAATCTAAGAGAGCTTACGCTTGGACTCAGCAGTAGGGTGGGGGGTAGAGGGGATCAAAGGTTACTCTAATAATCGGCGAATCCTCGCTCTAATAGCCGGCGTACTCTAATAATCGGCGTTCGAGTGTATTGCAATTTAAAAACAGCCTGTCCAGCTCTCGCCCGTTCTTTCCCTTCTCCTCTAAAATCAGCGTTTTCGCTCTTAGGTCCCTTTCTCCGAAGCGCCACACATATAATGGTAATTGAGCGAGTACAAGGGTACATGCAAAACTGCGTGATTGGTTCGATGTTACGCAGAACTCCAGGCCAGGCTGTGTTCCGTGTTCTCATGTCCATTCAATATACATGTCGTAGGCACTCATCCGAAGACGTTGTTCCATCTTTTAGAGGGTCTGAAAATTGAGATCCTATACAATATTTATATGTCGTTGTTGACCGACGGCAGTAGCTGCGTGGTTACTTCCGACTTGGGCGGGATCTCGAATGTCAAGCATGTTTGGGCGCGGTGGGCGCTCGGGTGGGTGACTGTTCACGCTTAGTCGTGTTTTCACCATGTTTAATTACTGTCGAGCGGGAGATTTGACGCCGAGGATCGGTGTAAGCATTCGA
>WSXT02079400.1:0-12054 GCA_011762715.2 Neuroterus valhalla
TCATAGAAATTCAAAATTAACAAAGATATTGAATTGTTAAACAAGCCTTAAATTTCCTGGTTTTTACTAATTTTCTCTGCCTCCCATTATCCGACCAGGTCGATCAAGGGCTCATTTTATTCGTAATCTAATTGCCTATAACTTATTGATTGATGCCATTAAGATTGCTTAAATGCTTTTTATGTTAGAAATAAAACAACTAAAAAAGTGCAATTTTTTGTCTTTAAACGTTAATAAAAACATTTCACATTTTATTATATGCAACAATAGAATTAGATTTATATTTCATAGATTCTATCAAATTACGGTGGAAGTTACTGAATGTGAAGGGATTTTCAGCTGTATTTCAGTAGATTAAATAGAATTTGAAAGAAATCAATCTGGGCTCGGAATTCACAGTGAATTAATGTGAATTCCTAAACAGATGTATAGCTTAATTGCGTGGAAATCATAAATAGTGTCTAGAGAAGGATGCCATAAAAAACTAAGCGTTTTTGGAATGACACATTGGACTCTACTTCATTTCAAATAAGAACCTACAAATTTACTATTTTATATCTTATAATATATAAAATAGTCTAAAACGAATGCATGGGGGTTTCGATTAAGAATGCACAAAATTTCCGTAAAAGAAATGTAACCAGTGTAATTTATCGGTTTTTCCGTCCAAAAAATTTTTGATCATTCGTGAATATTGTTGAGTACCGTGAATATTGCATTAAATTGGTAAAAAATCAGAAGAAAAAAAAAACATTTCAGAACAATTTGGTTATTAACGCGAAAATACATTTATTATCATTTTCTAGTTTTATAATTTTTCAAACAATCAACATTCCTGAGAATTGCCAAATGTTGAAAACATTAAAAATACTATATAACGATTTCAGGAGTGAATAAAATGTTAACGTTTTTTAACAGTTAAATTTCGAGGTTAGAGTTGCAGCGCAATCTCAATATGCAAATCCATGCTTACGATGCTTACGATTTGATTTTCTTCACACTGAATCGCTATAAATCAAATTTGAAAGATTTGAAACCAACTTTTTCAGATAATAATGGTTCAGAATTATCGGGAACAGTTTGAAATTTGTAAGTATCATTATGAACACCGAAACACTCACCGGTGACAAACTTAAAATCAGCTCTTGACTGAAGAACCTGCTTTCTTTCGATTTCCCTTCGTATGGAAGTTTTCAAGGTAGAAGAAAAACACCACAATAACTTTTCAAAAAAATGCAATTAATACTCAATACATGCCAATACAGCTTAGCCGAAAAATTCGCGCCCATGGATTGCCACGGATATAGCGGCAGCATCATCGCTGGTGAGCAGCGCACTCTGGAATGAAATGAAACCAAAACAGTCGAGCACGAGTCGAAGATGGCGATGATGGCGACGCGGCGCGAGTTGTGGAAAATGTGAAATTTAAAAAACCATGTCGTTAAGTGTCCGCGATTGTTTCCGTGATCCACATTGAGTTAGTGTAAATGTAGAATGTCAGAACCGAAACGGGTTCCTCTGCAAACCCTGGAGTTTGCAAACGCCGCAAAGAAGGATAAGGGCAAGCAGCTTCTGCCCTCGCATCGCTTTACTTTGACCCTGCTGGAATCTAATGAAAAGACATGTCCCGAGTTCGACTACGCTCAACTTCTCAAAGCTGCCGAGGTTAGTAAAATTTGAGAAACTTATCACCAATCCAAAAAAGCCTCCACTTAAGGAGGTTCCGATTTCTTCGACTCCCGCCTCTCCGTTTTCTATGACCGGGCACTCGTTCATTTTTGTCCAAAGAGCCTGAAACTAGCCCTGCTGGGCAGTTTCGTAATTTTCCGACTGCGAGGTTCCGGAGGCGTCGGCTTCATGTTTTTGCCGACGACGGCCCGCCACGTGAATTTTACACGCAGCGCGATTCATGCTAAATCATCGCCAGGAGCAAACCTTGTGATATCCCCCTTTTTATTGCTAAAGTGCTGTGTGTCCTCTAGATTTTTCACCGGGATATTGCGTCTGCCTTTCCAATCTAATTCGTCTGCCATACGGAGAAGACAGTGTAGACCATACGCACTGTCACGTTGCGGTAGGCTCCGAGATCCTAGATAACTTGCCGGGCGTGCTTATACCCAATTCCTTCGAATGCATTTCGTCTTGCCAATTTCCGTCTATGCCTCCGATGTCTATAAAAATCAAACCCAGGGAGAAATAACTTCCATTCCATGTTTATTCGCGAAATCCCGCGAAATTTATTACCCTTGGAAGGTTATGGGCTCTTCGCTTCCCATGAAGTCGGGGTCCAGTTTCACCTGAATAGTTTTTTGCCTGCTGAAACCAACATCCCATCGTTGCCATTATGCCTTTCTTTTCATTTCGAAGGACAAAGATCCGCGTGTAAAAACACGAACAGCGACATGTTCGCGCCTCGCGCATGCTGCAAGCATGTCCAATGTGTTGGCGTTGCTTCCGAGCTTTCAAAAAATTCGTGATCTCTTGAATCTATTTACAGTTGAAAGATACTTAAGTAATTTGGATAGTTTCAACAATTATATTTAATGACATTCATGGAAGTGGAATATTTTGCAAGTGGATTTCTCATTTTCCACTCTCTCGCTTTACTTTTTGTGATCGGATCGGTTTACGAGAATTCCGTTCTTTTTTTGGCAGCGGCTTCTCTGCTCCTATAATAGGATTCAGAATCAAATAACTGCAAAACCTCTAAACATCGGGTTCGTCCCTTCTATTTTATTGAACGCATCTTTACCGATAGATATTGATCCCTGTCGCCAGCTTCCTTTTTTCCTCAACTCGTTCTTGTTGTGTAGCTTCGAGTAGACTGTCCGTGCTGGACATCACGTTCAACATTAACATATGTTTCTGAGACTCGTTTTCTGTGTAAGAGACATTAGAGGAAAATTAGTGCGATTGTCCGAGAGGTGGTTTTTTTGACGTGTAATTGATGTATTTTCATTCATTAGTGTACATCAAGCATTATCTTCCTGACGACCTGGTACAACTGGTATCAGGCGAACAGAAAAGGCGAGGATGAAAGCTCCTCTAGGTGGAAGTTAGCAAGTTAGCTCATAGTTGGGGGACTAAATCGCATTTCTCGATCCCCATTCGTGCATCGTGTCGCGCGAAATCGTCAATGCTCGTGCGCTCCTGGTGCCGGTGGCTACTTTGCGTACTCTTGGAGCTTGGACGATTAAGTTGGTCCTCCCTGTCCTCCCCCAGGTTCCCCCACACCCCAGCTTTCTTCACTGCCCTATGATCACACCCAACACATTATTCACGGCTCACCTTTGTGTCCCGCTTCGCTTGCGGTTTGATCTTCATGTGCGTGCAGCAATCCGACATCGCAGAACAGTTACTTCAAATTTATAAACAGAGGATATTGAATAAATTATTGAAATGAGGTGTTGGACTGATGGATTTCCATGCATTTTCCAGTCTTTTTTTTTTTTTAATTTTTCCTTCATTATGTTGCCAAAATAGGTAGCCCTTACACTATCTATTTCAATTTGTCAGTTTTAAACAGTTGTTGCAAATTATTTATTTATTTATATGAAAATTTATAATTATGTAAACTGATTATTTACTGCATCATCGCTCTTGGGTTGTTTTGTTTGTGTGAACTATTGTCTGAAGATGTGTGGATGTCACACTTTCTTGTGAACACAATAACTTGAAGACGGTTGCGAATAAGTTAATAAAATTTGGTAGGCTTATTTCGATCAATAATATCTCAAAACTAACCGTAGAATTTCCGTAAATTTTTATTACCTTTTTTAAACTACTTTTTGATGTTTCAAAAATGATTTCTTTTATGGTGAAACTGTTTTCATTAACACAACTCACAGTTGATGCAAGTGTGCAAAAGATTCCTCAGTTCGAGACGTACAAATTGACCTATTATGTTGAAAAGAGTAAGGAAGTTATGGTCATTCACAGTATTTGGAAAATAGGTTTTTTTTGCAATTAAATTTGTTCTAGACATATAATTCACATGAAACTGAAGTTTGCAACGTTTATGGTGAACGAAAAATCCAAAATATTCTTACCTTAAATGTAACGCACGGATTCAGTAGATTTTGTTACCAAATAACTGTAAGAAAAGTTTCACCCCCCTAGCTGCCGGGGAACGCAGTCAATTTCAACCCCTAAGTGTCAAAAATTGAATAAAAATTCTAAAATGTTTTCAAAGCTTCTTACCTAAAATGTTAAGCATGGATTTTGTAGATTTTGATGGTAGATGATTGCAAAAAAAGTTTAATCCCCCTATTTGCCGGGGATGGCTGTTATTTTCAACCCCCAAAGATATCAAAAATCGAAAAAAAATTCCAAAATGTGTTCAAAGCTTCTCACCTAATATTTTAAACATGGATTTTGTAGATTCTGATATTGAAAAACTGTAAAAAAAAGTTTCAACTACCTAGCTGTCGGGGAAAATAATCAATAATTAGGGGTTGAAAATGACTGCTTTCCCCGGCAGCTAGGGGGATGAAACTTTTTTTACACTTATTGATCATCAAATCTACAAAATCCAAGTCTGAAGATTTCAGTTAAGAAGCAATGAACACGTTTCAGCATTTTTTCCACGATTTTGGATATTTTTGAGGGTTAAAAATGACAGCCTTTCCCGGCAGGTAGGGGGATAAAACGTTTTTTGCAAGTATTTACCATCAAAATCTACAAAGTCGATAATAAAGATTTTAGGTAAGAAGCTTTGAAAACATTTTAGAACTTCAATTGATTCTTGACATTTAGGGGTTGAAATTGACAACCTTCCCCTGTAGTTGGGGGGATGAAACTTTTTTTACAGTTATTACTCTGATTCTGAAAATATTTAAATATATCTATACTTTATGAAAAAGAATTATTATTTTGCCCATTATAAGATAACCTTTTGCAAATTTGTTTCTGTGTGAGATTTTTTATCTGACTCAACTTTGATAAATCGCATTGATGATAGCCCAAACAAACAGAAAGAATTATTATCTCAATTTTTCCAAAAAAATGAATTCATCACGTTTTATTTGCTTTTCCTCATTTATCTGACCTGAGGCAGGAAATTTCAGAAAATAATTATACTTTTTATTTGAGTGCAGGTAGTTTCAGTAAAGGAGTATAATTTCACTTGGAACAGGGAATTTTTTACATGGAACGGGAACTTTCTGTACTAATTAAAATTCGAATTTAGAAGAGAGGAATTCATAAAAATTCTTCCTCCAATCTGAAATTCGTCACAATTTTAAAGTCTCCTGTTCTTAATGTTACATGAAGAGAGTACTTCAAGTTTATTGCAAATTCATCCTTTTTTAGTTAAAAAATCAACTACTTGGTTGAAAGTTAAACTATTTTGATGGAAATGAAATTTTGTTGTTAAAGGTGCATTATTTTAATTCAAAATCTACCTCTGGCTGAAAATGTAACAATTTGTTCGATAGTTAGTTTTTTTGGATAAAAGTATTTTTTTTAACTGAAAATTTAACTTATTCCAATTGAAAATTCCAAAGTTGTAAGTAAAAATTCATTTGTTGGTTAATCATCCATTTTTTTGCAATTTAAAATTTGAGTATTCAAATTTTCGATGACCATTTATCTCATGTCCTGGAAGTTCTGAACGTTCAAATGAACGAAATATTTTTTTGCAATTATATTTCATCTACAAATATTGTTCTAACTTCAGTTTTAAATAATGCATTATGAGTTTTTTCTGTAATCTAGTATCTGCGATAAAACTAATCAATATTTTAGCACTATTTCTAGTTTACAAAGTCATCAAAAAATAATTTTGTTCATTTGAACGTACAGAACTTCATGCACATGTAATAAATTCGACTATTTTGTTCAAACATTGTATTTTTGTTAGAAATTGAAGTGCTCCAGTTAAATATTTATAATTTCAGTAAAAAATTTATCTTCTTGGTTTGGAATTCTACTGTTCTGGTTTAAGATTCATATAATGTTATTTGAAAATTCATCACATTGGTTGAAAAATAAACTATTTTGTTGGAAATATGTTTTTTTTTCTTGTTTTGTTAAATGTGAGTTCAACTGTTCCAATTTTTGAAAAAAAGAAGATATTTTTTGGGAGAAAATTTGAGTATTTTTTTCAAAATTGATATATTTTGCAATGTTTGATCTGTTAAGTTAAATGAAGTTTAGAGCGAACGTTATAAATGAAAGTAAATGTTTGCGTTCTGCGACAAATATGAAGACGCTACTTGTAGTTGGCCGAGAATATAAATAATGAATATAATATCCTATACCAAAGTCTCAATTAACCATGGTATTTGAACAAATTTGAGTCGTCAGTGGGAATTCAGGTAGAGAGCAGTCTGGGTTCTCTTGGTTTCTGACGTGCTGGATGATTTTTTTACCTTGACAAGGGTGTTGGGTGAACACCGTAACGTTGTTAGATATTTCGAATATTTTTGTTTTGTGTTTTGTGTGTGTGTGTGTGTGTTTTTTTAGGATGAAAGATAGAAAAAAGGGAATTTGGAGGTTGCTTTTTCTTTTATCCTCCCTCCATTTTTTTCTTCACTGTTTTTTTATAATCGGTATATTCGAAGTAGTGATGGGCGATACCTACTCGATACTTCGATATTCGATACTCGATACCGATGCTTACAAAGTCGATACTATCGTGTATCGATACTTTTTTTACCGTTATCGGTCCGTCGATACTTTACATTTATCTATAACAACATATACTACTAGGCAGTTGGATGCACTTGAGCAAGGCTGCCAATGCGGTTTGCAAAAGTATACATGATATTTGTATATTGAATGTGGCATACTTCTACGAGCAGCTTTTCACCATTGCCCTTCTTATGAGTTCATGTCGCCGTTGAATGGAAAAATCCATCAAATACATTTACAAAAGTTAATGTAATGACAAATCTCCAAAAGAAATAATTTCAATTTTAATCTTTTATAACCTCTTTCTCATACGTGGTTTCGTCATAAGAGGATGATTCATTCATTCCGTTCATCTTTTATTATAAATCTTAAGTTGATACTCATTTTTTAAGTATATTCACTAATACATAAAAACATAAATTAAATCCAAGAAAGATTTGAGATTATACCAACAAGCGAGAGTAACAGCAGAAATAATTATGGCTGACGGCAGAAACGAGTCTCATGAATTACGACCCTGAAGTTTGTTATATGCTATAGATTTGAAATTTGTGTGATCGATGATTAACAAATGAACATTCCGACACAAAAACTAAGATAACTATTTGAATCGTCTTCCAAATGTCAATAACGTTAGAAATGCTGTAATTATTTAAAAAAATCACTTTTTCAAAAAAAGAAAAATCGCACACGGAGACGTTTGAAAGACGATTCCGTTGGTTATCTTAGTTTTCGTGTCAGACTGTTCGTTTATTAATTATCGATCAAACAAATGTCTAATCTATAGCATATAGCAAACTTCAGGGTCGTCATAAATTGAGTATCGGTGTGTGCGAGTAAGTTTTTACTCCCGGTCTGACAGAGGGCGCGAGCGTAGTTCTATCAATTCTTAAAATTAGACTTTCTGCCTTATGATCGATGCTGGAAGAACGTACTTCCAACCGTGTTATGGAGAAAAAGTATCTTGGTACCATAACGCTGAAAAGCGTTATTTTCATTAGAATATGACGTCAACTCGGAAGTTACGCTGAAAAGCGATATTGACTTTCGAATATGATACCGGTTGAAATGTTCACGAGCATCGTTATGACCTATAGATTTTACGAAAATACAACTTCTTGCATTTCGAGAAATTTTCAACAAATTATTTGAGCATTGGATACCTTATTGTTTTAAGTTTTACAACAAAGTTTGAATCGCATAAATCGGTCTATTTTTGCGATTTTTGCTATTTCATCATCGTTTTGTAGTAGAAGTAAAAAAAAAAACGTGTTCAAGTGAGACGCAGAAGGAACGAAGTTCCTTCCGTCACTTAACAAATACTGAATATAAACTTTTCTCAAATAATTATATAAAAGTAATGCCTGTCTTCGAAACATGCGATAGGAACGGAGTTTCGAATGCGTGCGAAGGAGGAAGGACGTGTCACTTGGACATGTTTACTTCTTGAATAAGTAAAAAGCTATTTGATTTGATTGCTTGGTAAAAAATGAAGATGCAAATATCCAAACTATTTACTCACCTGAATTATAAAGACCTTCAAAATAACCAACTATCAATAATGATTCTGATTCATCTTCCTTCCGCTTATGATATGAAAGTCGATACTTTTAGTCGATACTTTAGTATCGATACTTTTCTTAATATATAGTATCGTAGTTGGATCGGTATCGACTGATTAAGAGTATCGATACCCTGGCATCGATACTTTTCAAAAGTATCGCCCATCACTAATTCGAAGGTGTTTGTCCAAATTCGGTCGTTGGATTTGATATTGTTTCTCCAATTTCAGATCCTCAATTTCCAAATTTGTTGTATGTGGAAAAAATTATAGAGAATTTCCAGGTATTTTTTTTACTGTAAATAAGTAGAATAGAAACCTGAAACAACCATTAATATTCAGAATATCATGAAGATAACTAAGACTGTTCTGTTTGATTGTACCTTTGGCGGGCATTGATTAATGAATCAATACTCGTTTTAGGTTTGTAGGATGTTTCTTAAATCACTTATTCATTTTCTCGGTTCGGACTTTTTTTTATTGATTTGCAAAATCTATTTAGGCTCTCTAAAAATATTTTCTGAGTATAAATAAAAGAGTGAAAAAATATTCAATTTAGCATATTCTCCACATTTTTTAATACTTTTTAAATCTAATATTCTTCTTCATTTTAGGAGATTGAATTAGAATTTTCAACTACACGATTATTTACAAAATTTGTTGTATGAATACCATTGAAAAATTGTATAAAGTAACGCACAGTTAAGTGCGTTTTTACATATTACCCTTGCCCGAAAATTGTTACGCGTTGCTGTTTAAAATAATGTAACGTTTCCGATAACGCGTAACTGTCAAAAACTGCACGTTAGGCTAGATCGCAGACTACAAACTGACGCACTTGTTTCTTCCTTTTTGACGTGAATAACATCTCTTGGGACGTTAGCGCACGCGCCTAATTCGTAAAAAAGGATGAGGTCGCTGCACAGGTTTGAGCAGCTGATGAAGGAAATAGCGCAAGAGGGGAAACTGAAAAACAGCGGAGGGAGACTCTGTATCAATCCAGCAAAGCAACTAGCCCGCACGAGACACGGGTTATTCACATCTGCCTTGTGTGCCCCACGGCATGCATTGTTTTTGTTACATTGATATTCTAAGGTCTAATTTATTTCGAATTTCGGAAAATGTATATTATAATATCGTTTAGATTATCCGTTTAGATTTTGAATACTGTTTCTCGTTTTCAGTTGCAGCCACGCATATTCTCTTCGTTTCCCATTTCGACACATGCTGCTTCATTAGTTGATGTTTTATTTTTATTTGCATTACATAAAAGTATAACAATTTTTCAAGAAACTTAACGCGCGTATTACATTTCCCATTTCTTACATGCACGAGCAAAACAGTGCATTGTTCTCATTCAGATTTTCGATCACTTAAAAATACAGAGAATTATATCTTTTTGCAGAGAAAAAGGAGAAAAGAACCAAAAAGAAAAGATGAAAACACAACAAATGGAGGATTAGATCCTTACGACGATGATGATGAAGACAAACTTAAAGAAATGGCTAAAAAATTCGAAGCCAAATATGTAAGAATTATTTCTCAAAATATGATCTCTATAATCTACATCTACAATGTTCTTCAAATTTTCAAACTCGGAAACTTTGTTATAGGGGACGGCAACCTCGGGAAAGAAAAGTCATAAATTCCAAGGTTATCCGGATTTGGGAGCAGGTTACGATGAAAATGATTCCTTCATCGATAACACGGATGCCGTAAGTAACAATTTATCTTTTAGTTAACAATTTACGGTATTTTAGAAGCATCACATAATTTCTCCTAATTACTTTCAGTACGACGAGATTGTACCTGATGAGGTGACTACGGCTCACGGGGGGTTTTACATTAATAGTGGTGCCCTCGAATTCAAGTCTGCCAATAACAACAATGTCAGTAACATTAATAATGACAATGATGATGAAGACGAAAGCAGTAAGTCGGACGAAGAAGAAGATGAATCTCCCAAGCGATCGGATAAACGCATTCTTAGTTCTTCCGAGGATGAAGATGCGGAAGAAATCGCCAGAGATCATCCTGCAAAAGTAATGGAAAACAGTTAAATTTAACTTCTATCATTAGATTAGATACGGAATTTTTTTTTACGGAAATCGTTTGTAATTATGAAGTATCACTGGTCGTGTACACTTGCAATATTGAGAGTGACTCTTTTATTCCGATCATGCCATCCACAGAAGCCGAAGATGGAAGAGCCTGTTGAGAAGAAAGCTAATAACGATTCTGTGATTAGAAAAAAGAAGAAAAAAAATCATCAGTCTGAAGAACCACAACAAAATCATTGTCCGCAAATCAACAAAGATGAAACTCTTAAGAAAAACTCTGAACCTAAAGTCGAAACATCGGAAAATGGAAACAACGAAGGTAATCTTCAGTCTCTTAGTTAAACGATGAATATACAAATCTGCATTCTTAAGGTGGCGACTGACCTCCAATTTTTTTATTTTTAGAATATTTCGATATTATATGCCATTTGAGTGTTCATCAGATTTCGATATTTCGAATGTTTCAATAGATTTGACAATGATTTCATGAGTCCCAAGATTTCGATGATCACACAAAGATCTGAAGAATTTAAAGATTTTAAAGATTCCAAAAGGTCAAACATTTTAAACATACCAAATTTTTTCCAAAGATTCTACGTAGGCTCGTAAACTAGATATCAAGAGTGATAAACGTTGGAAACAATATTCAATCTCTTCCAGAATTTGCAATCGAAAAACATTTTTCAATCAGAATTATACAACTTCAAATGTCCAATTAAAGAAAAGAGTAATTTTGAAAGACTCATTCGAAAATTGTCACCCTGATTGGGAGGTAGTGATTATAAGAATGATGCCTAATAGTTCGTAATTTTGTTCAGAAGATTTGGAGGAGAAAAAGCAGCACGGGAAACCGAATGAAATGCCGCGAGTAAAGACATCACTGGAAAAGAAATATGATATCAAGAGGTTAGAAAAGAAAGTGACCAGTAATGGCTACGACGCAAAAAAAGTGGAGGTGAAAAAAATCGTCGATGTCGAGAAGGATAGTAAAATTGATGACGCAATTGAAAGCGTAGTAAACGCATCGAGGGTGGATATAGATGAGTCGAGTCGAGAAACTTCGGATTCGGGAAAATCTCGAGGTGCAGCCGGGACAGAGTCCGATTGTGAGGAGCTAGATAAACAAGAATGCCCATTGCCAGATTGCCTTGAAGATGAAGTTAAAGAAATTTGTAATAACCTAAAGATTTTGGCGCGCACGGCGACGGGGAAAAGTAAATTTTTTACCCAAGACGTCAATTGTTCACTTTTCAAGTAAGATTTAAAAAAATGTTTCTAACTCCTTTATATTTTATTTTTATTTTAATTCTATTTGTATTTTATATTGACATCTGTTAAAATTTTAGGTTGGAAACTAAACTCAGATTGATGAATGCGAATACTATAAGGCTGCAGACATATAGACATTTGGCACATTATTTGCCTTGTACTAAAACCACTCTTATTAATCGGGCTAAAAAGTTGCACATACAGCATCATGACCGCAAGGTCAAGTCCCAGTTAGAAAAGTAAGAAATTGTGATGATTGATACTTGAAAAATATATTAAAAATGCATGGTGTCAGGATTAGTTTCAAAACATTCGATGTTCGTAAAGTTTGATACTGTTTTCAGACTAAAGGCGATTATTGACAGCGTCATGCCTATAGCGGAGGAAAAATACAAGA
Organism: Neuroterus valhalla; assembly: GCA_011762715.2. Lineage (NCBI taxonomy): Eukaryota > Metazoa > Arthropoda > Insecta > Hymenoptera > Cynipidae > Neuroterus > Neuroterus valhalla. The sequence goes on from WSXT02079400.1 coordinate 11,921, forward strand.
AGGAGTGTGAAAGGATAGCGGAAGAAAAGTAAGTACCAGCACATTTTCTGTATTACTTAGTTGTACTGAGGGATTTATCGGTACTTTAGGAAGCTTCTATAAATGATGTCACAGTCCTGGGGAAGTGGGGGATC
>WSXT02079411.1:0-12054 GCA_011762715.2 Neuroterus valhalla
AATTCGATAAAATTATCATAACCTATACATTCGCACTTGCTTGTAAATTTACAACACCGCGTTGTGATTTCACATAAACTTAAAGTGAAATCACAAGATGGATGTCAATATTCTCGACATTCGTTGATACGCAACGTTGCATGTAGGTAATAGTCGAGTCCATATTCAACATGGTAATATTACATTAAAAATTTTTTACAGTGCATGTTTCTGGAAGACGGCGTTGCAACAATAAACTCACACAATGTTTTTAGAGAAATTAGCAACATTTTTATCACATTCAAATTATACTTTACTTGAATAAACGTGTTAAGAATAATGCTAATCATATGCATGCCGAATCCCATAGGCAGCCATGTTTGTTTTGATACAGCAGTGCCTCTTTGCCCGCGGTGGATGTTTTCTCTGCCAATAAGGAAGACATTATTATACGGCAAAACACGTTTCGTCTTGTTTTCCTTTAAAAAAACTACATATTTAAGAGGTGAACGATTCTTTGACTTCAAGCTGCTCTGTCTGTCTGACTTGAAATTAATTGGGTCTGCAGTAATTAAATTTTTACTGTCGAGTCAATAATAATGCAAAAACTACACATTTCTATTGATTCCATTCATTGATCAGGGTCTCGACTTGACCGGGAAACCGGAAAAGACCGGGAATTGACCTTAAATTTCCTTGACCGGGAAAAAACCGGGAAATGACCGGGGATTCAATTAGAAACCGGGAATTTACTTGACTCAACCTTGACTATCAAAAATTCTACCAAAAAAATACAAGAAATGACCGCTTTCTTTTTATGAATAAAAAGATATCTTATCTTTTGATTTAAAGAATGTAACGTTCCTTTAATCTGATTCTCAGAATATTTAAATATATCCATACGTCATGAGAGGAAGAATTTTATTTTTTTCCATTGCTCTATGAGATTTTTTTAGCTGACTTGAATTTGATAACCGAATTGATGATAGCTCAAACATATAGAAATCATTATTATCTAAATTTAAAAAAAAAAATTTATTTATCATGTTTTATTTGCTTTTCCTCATTTATCTGAGTTGGGACAGGGAATTTCAGAAAATAATGATAGCTTTTATTAAAGGGCAGGGATGTTCAGTGAATAAGTATAATTTCACTATGAGCAGGGAATTTTTTTACATTGAACGTGAACTTTTCAAACTAATTAGAATTCGGATTCAGAAGAAAAAGTTCTTCAAGCAGTTTTCCGAGTAAAAGTATCCCGAAGAAGGAATATTTTGGTATTATGATTGAAAGCTTGGTTACATTGTTTATTGCAAATTCCTCCTTTTTGAGTTGAAAAATTAACTACTTGTTTAAAATGTAAACTTGTTTGTTGAAAATCGAATTTTCTTGTTGAAGTTTCATTATTTCGATTACAAATTTACCTCTGGTTGAAATTGTATCTACTTTGTTAAAAATCAATTCATCTTTTATTTTGTGAAAATTCAAGTATTCAGTTGAACGTTGATATTTGAATTTGAAAATTAAACTATTTCTTTGAGAATGTAATTCGTGGAAAATTCGTCTTCTTTGTAGAAAATTAATCTTTATGGTCGAAAATTCATCTTTCTGCTTAAAATACATCTTGTCATTTGGAGATTCATCATTCAACATTCCGGGAAAATTTGTCTTTTTGAATTGAAAATTCAATTATTTCCTTAAAACTTCCCACATTTTGTTGAAAAATTGTTTGTTTTTTTTTTTTTTTTTTTTGTAGAAACTTATCTTTTTCTTCGGAAGTTAATATTCTTCTTCAAAAATTATTCTTTACGGTTAACAATTCAAGGTTATACAGTCAAACATTTTTCATTCTGGTCGAACATTTAGTTGGAAACTCTTATGTTTGGTTTAAAATTAATTTTCCAAGTCAAAAAAGTCACTATTCCATTTTTGTTTGCAAATTTTCATTTTTATGGTTCGAATTTCAACCAATCTGTTGGAAAATTGTATTTTTTGGTAATTTGGTAATTTTTTTGTCAAAAATTGAACTATTCTAGTTGAATGTTTATCATTTAACTTAAAAAAAAATCTTTTTGGTTTCAAATTCAACTGCTTCAGTTGAACATTCACAACTTCATTTGATTCTTCGTCATTTTGTGCATAAGTGTAATAATTTGTTTGACAGTTTTTTTTTGTTTATTGAAAGAAAGTTCTTTTCGTTGAAAGTTAGTTTTTTCTGTTATAAGTAATTTTTAAAACTGAAAATTTAACTTGTTCCAAGTAGGAATTCCATAGTTTCAGTTGATAATTTATCTTTTTCAGTAAAAGTTAATTTATTTGTTTGAGAACTCAACTCCTTCCTCTAGAGATTCTTTTTTTTTTTTAGTATAAAATACTTATGCTTGGTTCAAAATTCATTTCTCAAACTTAAAATGTTACTGTTCCATCTTTGGTTGAAGATAATTATTTTTTGACTTTGAAATTCGTTAAAACATTATATTTTTCCTTAGAAAATGATTCTTTTTATTTGGAATTAATCATTTTGTTTGAATATTCACCTTCATGGTTAGAAATTGAAGTGCTCTAGTTGAATATTTATCTTTTTAGTTGAAAATTCATCTTTTTTTGAAACTTAACTGTTCTGGCTGAAGATTCATAATGTTATTTAAAAGTTCATCACATTGGTTGGAAAATGACCTTTTTTGTTGGAAATCTGGTTCTCATCTTGTTATCGCAAATTGATTTTTTCAATATTAAGTTTAACTGTTTCCATTTTTGTAAGAAAATTAAATTTTTTGTTGAAAATTAGAGCATTCTTTTCAAAATGGATTTATTCTGCAATGTTTGATCTGCTGTGTTAAAGGATGCTTAGACCGAACGTCATGAATAAAAAAAATGTTGGGGTTTTGCGACAAATACAAATGTGTTGCTTCTATTTGACCGGTAAAATTGAAAAATTTGACCGTGAAGAACCGGGAAATGACCGGGAATTCGAATTCGTCCGCCGAATCGCCACCCTGTTGATAAACGTGTATATTCAATTGCGTGTTGTACAATTTGCAATTAAAAGCGCAATGATTGAATAAAGCAATGAAGACGTTCCCAGGAACAAAGAACCGATTGTTTAATTTGAACAAATTTTTTTAGGCTTTCCCATTCCCGCTTCTTGAAGAATATAGGAAAGTTTTTATTTATGTTTCAACGCGATATTATAATTTACGATTTATTTATATCTTATTGCATGTATATCTTACTGATATGCCTCATGCATTTTAAAAATTAAAATGTGTGATTAAATCCGACACTCTGGTTTTTTATTAGTCGTGTAAAGCTTTTGAGGCGTGTCAAATACAAAATGAGATACGAGTTGCAAATTTACGAAGTAAAATAAAAGCTCATTTGACTCAGAAGACTACCGCATCCAATCCCAAAGAATTCGCGCAATAATTTTTTTGATGTATTTAAAATTTCATAAGTTTAGATAGCAAATGTATAAATGACATTATTCTAATCGCCCAATTTTAAAAGATATTAAACTGGAAGTCCTAATAGTTGAACAATATTCTTTTGTGTTTGAAGAACACGAAGTAACAGTAACAGAAATGCCCAGGAATATTTTTCATTTAGTTGGAAGTAAAACCCACTTTCTTATGAATTGTTGTTATGCAGCAAAAGAATAATACAAAAAAGCCCAATAATTAAAGTAAGACTTACAGCTTCCTTCTTTCCGACTTATTAAAGAAACAACTGAAACCAAACTCACTTTTTTCTTATTCTGTTTTTGTCTTTTGTAAACGACTAGAAAAAAAAACATGTTTCGAAGCCAATTCAGACTTTGTCATGAGTGATTATTCGTAGTAAAGCTACAGGTATGAACAATGGTAACTTATATTAAAAAAATTAATTAATACCTGTAAATAGAAACATGAGAATCAATAAGTAATGTTTTTTTGTTCATTTTTCCATTCTTTGTTGAAAATTATTTCCTCAAACAAGATTATGCGGGACAACGAATATTAATGTATCTAGATGATTGAATTAATAACTCCATCCCGAACTTTGTTGAATCTTGGAAGAACAGTTCTTAAATTACCTGTTTCTTAACCCTCTCGATTCGTAAAAAAACATCTCCGTGAAATCACTTTTTTTGCAAAAAATCTCGATGTAATGCAACAAAACTTAGTTTTTTACTGATCGAATGAATCTATTTATTATTTTTCCAGAATATTTTTACCTGTCCCCCAGTCACATGCTCCTTATTGCATTAATTTCTATTAATTTTGCTAAAATCCATAATTCCAAGAAAGAAACAACCAATGTCAATATTGTAAATATAAATCATCTCCCTGCGTAGAAATTACACGCAATAGCTTTCACAATTTTGCACACGTTGACGAAAAAACTAATTAGGCTTATATTTATATTTACTTATATGTATACTTATATTTATTTTAACTACAGACTATTTTTTCTGAGTTTTGACTCTTTGCGCAGTTTTTAAATGGCAACCCTGCAATTACCACATTACCAATCGTTCATATGACTTGTTTGATGAAGACTTTCCTTTTACGAGCGTGAGATGGCGCACGCGCGTTTTTCACACACACGCTCATAGATTCCTCTATGTGTTATGTATGTACGTTTGCAAAATGCACATTTAGTCACGTTTATGATTAGGAGTCGCAGAGTGCCACAGTTTCTCGTGGATTGTTGCTCTAAGCACTTCGTATGAGTAAAATATTAAGAATAAACTCCCCGCATCGAAGTTTGAGCTTACGCTCTTGGAAAGCTTGTCAGTTTGTTGTTGTCATCCTTAATCATTATTACTACGATTAATTGCGATGTGCACGAGTGATGAGTGAGAACCAGGAGAGTTGTCAATGCTCCGAATGAATACGTGCAAATGTGCAGCTACGGCTTGATACTAATGTTATATATATTAAGAATTGGTGTACAAATATAGATGTTGATTATATACTAGATTAAGTAAACATGTATGGTTGCTCAAAACGTGGAAAAGTTGTGATCTGGGATAAATGTGTGCGGTGAACGTCGTGAAAACAAGAACTATGAGAGAGTAAATTCTTTACGGCATACGCAATTCTGATATGATTTACTTGAATTTGACAGTACCGATACATTATTATTCAATAAATGGTCATATTAAGCGTGCAATTATTCTTATTGTGTAAATAAAGAGATGTGCATTACATTGATTTGGTGTAAAAGTATATACGCCGAATGCGACCCATGCTCACTGAGACGCCGCATGGCCCCAGGTGTGCCGCACTCAAAACGTGTTTGTGATGAATTCTCGATCGCTACTTAAAACTGTGATATCAATATTCAAGGATTGTGATTAGAGTCACTAAGTGATTCAAGTGTCATTATTGAGAGGTATTGACAAGTCACGAGTTTTAAGAATTCTTCAGCAAAACGCAATTTGTAGGTGTGAATATTGTGCTCGTTGAAAAAAAAAATAAAACAAAAACATTGCTCGAGAGTTGTATTATTACTCCGCAAAGGATCAGGAAGTTCAGATCATGGTATGCAAGAAAATAAAGAAGGAACTAGTGGTAAAATCAAAGTATGTGCTGCGATGTAATTTAATGTTTTCTACTACGACTCAACAAAAGATCGAATCCAAACTTGTGTGCGTTTTTTAGGACCTGCGCAGTTCACTCCTCTATCAGTTTTGTGGTAAGTTTTACTTATTGTTGAACGTGGAAATTGTTCAAATGATTTTTGTTAGAACATGCAAGGGAGAGTTCACTCATAATACTTTTATATAAATTAACATATGGGGAAAAAAGCAAAAACGGAATTATTTTAGAAATATCACATCTAAACTTTGAAACTGTTTCTTTCTTATTACCATGTGGTACACAGATTACAGAAGTTTATCTCATATGATTATTAGTAATAATGTTGGAGTCAGTGTTTTTGCAACGCGGGTATAATTTCATCTCGACAATTATCTATGTAAAGTCATCAATTATAAAAACGATAGTCTCCGGTGCTTTGCACTTGATGAAAGATCGGAAATAATTATCCGATGAAAGCTTTTGGCTCGAATATATTGTAAACTATTTCCATGTAATACATGCAGATAATTGAATACATTGCTTTACATATGGTGAGAATTTTTTGGGATGTAGAGTTATTCTCAGATTTTACGTCCAGGAATTGAACACAGTAATTCGAAGAGGAAAAACCTTTTTTATTATTCCGACTTTATCCAGAATAAAAAATATCATATAGCAACGTATTCCAATGATGGTTTTTAGTCTAGATGAAGTCGGAATAATAAAGAAGGTTTTTTCCTTTTCGAATTACATTGCATCACAGTTTTTCACTGCAAATCCTTAGAAATGCATCCGAATAGAATGTTGAGTTCTCTTAATTCTCCTGGGCATGATTCATGCGTATGTTGGGAGGAGGTTATACTTGCATCCGCTATAAATCATCCCGTTTCTATTAAAATATTTGAGATGACCTATTTGTAAATAAAACAGGATTGGTAACTTCCGGCAAACCAGGGGAAGTAGGTCGTATCGACCAGGAGTGCTTTCCCTACTCCTTTCTCAGTGACTGATTTCATTCTAACACGTCCTTCTCCGCGTTATCTCCCTTGAATCCTTCCGAATGATTAATAAATGATAGAAATTGTCACAACTGATTTAAAATTGTGAGGTTCGAAGGCTTTAAATCGCTTATCATTAGTGCAAAGCGGGGTGCAAAGTTTGTGAAAATATTTACCGCATCTATTATTGTTGATCATACAAGTAGAAATCATTCCACATATCAGGAGATTTAGGGGATTATTTTAATCTTGAATGGATATTTCTCTAATTTTAAACAGGAGCTATAATGTGAACTTATAAATTAGATAAAATTCAAAGAATGAGTAAGAACTGCGTTGGAAATTTACATGCATTTGCATGCACATAAAATATACAATTGCTTTTTGATGCTATTTTCAGAAAGTCTTCCAGGGTCATCTATGCTAATGCGCTACATGAAATTAAAAATTCTACCCAATCTCGGAATGAAGAAGAACCCAACAGACGCCATTTTTACGAAATACCGAAACTTATATCTTTGTGAGAAGTAAGCCTATGTAACAAGAAACGATATTGTTAAAATGCACGGCATCAATCATCTGTTTGCTCAACACGGGTATATTTCACAAAACAACGATAAGAGTGATCATATTGCAAAGAATTCCTCGTCCTCCTCTTCTTCTTCTTCTTCTACGGACTCGAGGCAACAAGATACAAAAATATTGCAAGAGATGTTAAATCAGCAAAAAGTACATCTTCAGAATGGCAAACTTTACATCCATGGACGTCAGACCTCGCGAGGTTCTGTAAGTTCAACCTATTCTTACGGATCTTCGATTTCCTACGGATCATCACATGGTTCAAACTCGTCCAATCCTGGAACAACTGGGAGTAGTCATTCGGCATATTATACGTTACCTGGCAATGGACATAGGCATAATTATCACTCTAGCCATCGTTACTATCAAGCGCATCAACAAGTTAACTTTGCCGACAAGGCTTCACCATCATCGCCCAGTCCCACAGGTGAACAAGAAAAACATCATCGTCATCACAGTATTCATGAGATGATAAAGCACTTTGGCAAGAGACTTGGACATATCAGAAGGCAAAGTGAATGTCAAGAAAGTCCAAAAGAACGCGAAGAAGAATTTCGAAACAGAAGTCAAAGCCTCGATGGAGGAGCGAGGCATCCTAACGTTGATGTAGATTGTGAAACCACATACAGAATCTATGAGAGCATTTTGCGACAAGGTAATTGTGATACGCAACGGTTCAAACATTTACGAAGATAGGGTTTTTTTTTTATAAATTTGATTGAAAGGTTGATAAAAACTCCCTGTTCGTTATCAACAGTGGTCATGAAATTTTAATAGAAATCGGACACAGGACACAACGAAGTGGTGTACGCAATTGCTTTAGTGGCTCAATTGGTTAAATTTCACCTAATAGAAGCTGGGTTAGAGGTAATTGTAAATCTCGCGAGCGCCATCCGCTACACCTATACATTATTCTTCTCCACTTCCTTGAAAAAAAAAGTGTGTAACAAACACTTTGATTAGGTTCATATTTATTCATGGAGTGTGATTCCTATTAAACCTGGAGAATTGTTTACGAACATTATTTACCTGTGCAAATTTTATATCGTTTGAAAGACATTCTTTTATAGATGATATTGGAGAAACAATTTTCCTTCGAAATCGAAATAAAAAAGGATATTAAACGTTCAAAGATACACAGGATTTTATGGATCACAGTCCGTCTCATTTTTCACCAAATCCTTCTTTTCCTTCCTTATATTTGGAATATTCACGAACATCTGAAATCGAGATTTCTTTTACCCAAGTCCCACTTTCCACCTTCTCTGCAAAGTTTTGATTAATTTTTTAAGAATCCTGAACAGGAATTTAAGATATTGGTACTTATCTTAAATATTTCGAAATAATGTATTTGCTATTTTTGTTCATTTCAAGGACATCGTCGAACGCGAAGACATGTCTGACACATTAATCGAGAAACTAAACCTTAAAGGTAAATCAATTCTGTTGTTGCAAATAAAAACCATCTTCAGTGAAGTGACTATAAAACATATCCTCTTAAAACGACTACGAAATCCAAGGTTTAATGGTTTAATTGATTTTGGAAATCGAAAATAATATTCAAAAATAACATATTAGAATCTCTAATAAATTTTAATTGATTTGGAGCTGGTTGTTATATGGCCTGGTTCTACATGTTAGCGAACTGCGTATCATAATTTTGTTATTTTCGTAAAAAATATATCAAAAGTCTAAGGAAACAAAAACAGCAAAAGTAGTTTTTGAAACAGTAATTTTTGTGTTCTTCAAATTTTTTATGTCCACACTAGAAAAAAATTTATCATAATAACTATTTAGAAAAATTCAATTCTGTTATTTTTCCACTTTTCAGTAGAAAGTGCTGAAGTATTCAAAGATAATCGAAAATTTTATTTTAAACAGAAAATTGATTGTAAGAGTTGCTAAGCAAAAGGTGCTGCGATCAGAGGTCACTTTCGTGCAATATTCACGGGATGCCCATATGTTATAAAAAGTTTATAATAATAAATGAAATTCCCTTCCAATTCCCCTTTTTCTACCTTAAATTTGAACTGAACTACTGTGATACCTGGGATTTCTAAAAAAAAAATTTATTCACTTCTGCACACTTTGATTATGAAAGTATGAGATTCTAAGTATTCATCTAATTTTGATGGCCTTGGTAACGTTGAATTTTAAATTATCATCTCAGGCATTCAACTTGAAAGTGTAGATTGAGTGTGAGCATTGAGAATGGGAAATGTCTGGAATGTTTAAAATTCTTATTAGAAAAACTTCAATCACGTTAAATGTCACTTGATATTACATGAAATAGCGTGAACTGAAAGAGTTCGATCTGAATTCTTTGTTTCAATTTTTATCTTTGTTCTGATAGGTGCCCTGAGAAGAAGCTCATTGGACCCTGGTACGAGAAGATTGTCTCTTGGAACCCCAGTAGCTCCTCATAGAGCATCTGATGCTTGTTTGGATCCAGTTCATGCTGCCATACTCTTTAGGGATGCTCGAGGAGTAAGTGTGAAATTTGGGTGAAGTAATCTCAAAGATTTTATGTTATACTTACCCTATTCCTATTTTACCAACATTTTTTTTTGCAACAAATCACGTTCGCATCGAATGAGATATTCGGGGAAAGCGTAACTCGTAAAGAGTCATTATCAGGGTGGCGGCTTGACCGGGAAACCGGGAATTCAATTAAAAGACCGGGAATTTACTTGACTCAATCTAGACTATCAAAAATTTTATCAAAAAAATACCAGAAATTACCGCTTTCTTTTTATGAATCAATTTGTCAATTGGTCGCTCTGTGAGATTTTTTTAGCTGACTCAAATTTTATAATCGAATTGATGATAGCCCAAACTTACAGAAAGAATTATCTATTGTCTATATTAAAAAAAAAAAAAAATGTTCGATGTTGATCACGCTTTATTTGCTTTTCTTCAATAATCTGACTTGGGACAGGTAATTTCAGAAAATAATTATAGTTTTCATTTTAGGGTAGGGAGTTTCAGTGAAGAAGTATAATTTCACTTGAACAGGGAATTCTTTACATGGAACAGGAACTTTTTAAACTAATCATAATTCACAACAATTTTAAAGTTCCCTCGTCTCAATTTTAAATAAAAAATTACTTCAAGCAGTCTTCAGAGTAGGAGTAGTATTCCGAAGAAGAAATATTTGTGAAATATGATGGACAGCTTGTCTACATTTTTCATTGCCAATTCATTATTTTTTAGTTGAAAAATCAACTTCTTCGTTTAAAATGTAAACTTGTTTGTTGAAAATCAATTTTCTTTGAAAAAGTTGCAGTATCCTCTGGTTGAAATTGTTGCTATTTTGTTAGAAATCCATTTACCTTTTTTTGGTGAAAATAAAGTATTAAGTTCAACATGGATCTTTGAATTTGAAAATTGAACTATTCCTTTGAGAATTTATTTACTTCGTGGAAAATTTGCCTTCTTTGTAGAAAATCAATCTTTACGGTTCAAAATTCATCTTCTTGCTTTAAATACATGTATTCCCGTTGAAGATTCATCATTATACCTAAAAATTCATCAGTTTGGTTGAAAATTGATTTCTTCTACTGAAAACTTAACTGTTTCATTTTTAGTGGAAAATTCGGCGAAAATTTGTCATTTTGAATTGAAAATTCAGTTAATTCGTTGAAACAGCACATATTCTGTTGAAAAATCGTTTTTTTGGTAGAAAATGATCATTTCCTTCGAAAGTTAATATTCTTCTTCAAAAATTCTTCTTTACGGTTAGCAATTGAAGTTATACAGTGAAACATTCTTCATTTTAGTCGAAAATTAATCTGGTTGAAAACTCTTATGTTTGGTTCAAAATTAATTTGTAAACCGAAAATGTTACTATTATATTTTTGGTTGAAAATGTATATCCTTTGTTCAAAATTTAACCATTTTGTTAAAAAATTTAATTTTTTTGTTGAAAATCCATTTTTGGTCGAAATTTCAACTATTCTATTGGAGGGTTCATTATTTCAGGTAAATTCCAATTGGAAATGCCATAGTTGTAGTTAAAAATTTATTGGTTTGGTTAAGTTCAAAATTAGAGTATTTAAATTTCGGTTGATAATGTATACATTTTTAATTAAAATTAATTCATCTGTTTGAAAATTTAACTCTTTCAGTTGATCTAGATTCTTCGTTTTAGTTAAAATGTCTTATGTTTGGAATGAAATTGGGTTTTCAAACTGAAAATGTTACCGTTCCATTTTCGGTTGGAGACAATTATTTTCTGAGCTAAAAATCCAGCTATTTTGTTGAAAACGTTGTATTTTTTGGTAGAAAATTAATCTTTCTATTTGAAAATTATTCTCCTTGTTTGAATTTTCACCTTTATGGTTGAAAATTTAAGTGATCTAGTTAAATATTCATCATTTTAGTTAAAAATTCATCTTTTTGGTTCGAAATTTAAACTGTTCTAGTTGAAGATTCATAATCATAATTGATTCTTTCAATAATTGTAAGTTTAACTGCTCCAACGTTTGTAAAAACAACCGAAATTTCAACTCGATATATAATTTGGGTCACGTGACTCATGTTTCACATAACCTTAATTCATTTTCTATCGATACCCTTATTTTACTGCTAATTTCAATTGATAATACCAACGTAGTCCAGAAAAGTTCTTTTTTCCGAATATCACTTCTATAAAGAGTTTCTTCTGGTGTCAAAATGACCTCTGATTTTTGCCAGATTTAAGCACAATATTCAGAGGTTCTCCAAGTTGGTTTCTGAGAATAGAATGCCTATTTTATTTGAATAATCCCTATGAATGAATTCTTTCTACTCTGACAGGCGTACAATGTACCCATTTCACTCAAATGCATCACACAGATTTTTGCAAGATTACTGAAGAAATAATTATTGTTAGATGTTGAGTTTTTGATCAGTGAGTAAATAATACGTAGATGGTATGTTTTGATCTACTGATC
>WSXT02079422.1:0-12054 GCA_011762715.2 Neuroterus valhalla
CAATTTTCAGTAGAAAGGTGCCTCATAGAAACCCATATCGAACACTTAGAGAGATAGTCCCAGACATTTTTCGAATTTATTTTTGGTTTCGGTTACCACATAAGTTCCTCATGTAACCTTTTAAAATGACTATTCCAGACTTGGCAGAATTTTCAGTACAAAAGTTCCTAATTGCAACCACTTAGGAGATTTTTGAATAAGAAATTTCATGTTCCGATTACCACTCAGGTTCCTATTACAAGCTATCACAAAAATTTGTGAAAACTTGAAATTCCTTATTAGGAGCCTCACAAAACCCTGTAGATGCCACATTGAAAACGAGAACCTTTCAAATGCCTATTACCACCTATTAAAACGGCAGAGAGAACCTATGTGCCACCTATTGGGTGTCTGAGTGGGGTTTAAGGATTCCTAACGGGCTTTTTTAGCAGGGTAGGTATATATAAGAAAAATGGAAAATTTCTTTATGGAATGGTGCAATGCCGTTTGATGGAATAATAAATCTTCTCACCTTTGTTTGCACTTTTATACATAAATAAGATGGTTTTTCAAGAATTATTACTGGATTGTAGATAACGGATCGAAGTCATATACTCAATGGCAAATATCATTTACTAATTGAGTGGCGTTCTTCACACTAAGCTTCTCGGAAATAAGATCACAGTTTTTAGCAATCATTTCTGTTTATGTAGTAAGAATGAAGATCATTACTGTTGTTCTATTCCTGACATTTTTGGTTTTTCTGGATTTAAAACGTGAGTACAGGGAAGAGGAGGCCTAATTAGCGAATCCGCCGATAGTGGAAATAAAATGAATGCTCACATGAATGAACTATTTGCTTAGATAACTGCTTAAATAAATAAACTAATTGCTGATTGCTTGCAAATTTCAACTTACTGCTTTTTTTTTAACATACTTCTCTATATATACACATAAAAAAGGTTACAGAAATAGAAACGTGTTGAATGAAGAAGTTTGATGGAAGAACGCGAAAGCGAAGCATCTTTAAGATTTATTGAAACTATAATACTTTGTTACTGAATTAGTTAGGCCCACTTTTGTAAAATGGTGCCCCTAGGCTATAATATCTCGTTTTCTAACTTCTTCAGCTATTCTGGTTCCCCCGTCCACTTATCAATCTTATACCACTTGTTGTACTTGATTTCATATTTTTTATACGTTTTATCTCCAAGTCTCACCATCATCTCCAATTCTTTTTCCTGTCATTCTATACTCCCTTCTTGAATACTAGAACATTTCCTTAATCATTTTCTCTCACATTTCCACTTTTGACCCTTCTCTATTACTTCCTCCCTTCCAAACCCGATCTTATTCAGGCATGTTTGTGCGATTTTGATTCCCTCTCTTGTCGCCTATTATTCAATTTTTCCCTAGTATTTCTCACAACATATATTCCGGGCAGTTTCAACTCAACCCTATGAACCATTCTGAGAATCTTGCAAGAAGACTTTCCACTCTCTTTTGCTCCTTCCACCCTGAATCTCTACTCCATAGCATTCTCATTCTCTAAACGTCTTTGAACCTTTCCTTTCCGAATTCCCAAACTTGGCTCATTATTTCATTTGCTACCTGGTAATTCCGATCCTAGCCCTTTCTCCTCTCTTTTAACTTCTTTTTATGCCTGCCAAACTTGCACTCCACAATAGGAGACTCAACGCGCAACCTTGCCTGTGTCCTCTCCCTGTTCAAAATTCCTCTCTTTTCTTATTTCCTATCTTCACTCTGAACCTAGTCTCCTCAAACAGTTTTCTGAATTCCTCAATCAGATCCTCATCTACTGCTCTTTTTTTCTTAAGCTTGCCACAGCACCCTTTTGTTGGGACTAAGTCCTATGTTCATACAAATTTCATTATTTATAGCGTAAATGTTATCAGTTGTCCCCTTTCCCTTCATTAAGCCCGTCTGGTTGCGTGGAATACTTTCTATTTCCTCTACCCGACTTTCTCATCTGTTCCTAAACACTTCAGCATACATTTTATGACCAACTGACATGAGTGTGATACTTCTGTAATCCTGTCCTCCATTCTTCAGGCCACCCTCCTCCCCTCTATACTTAGTGATAGACCCTCTACATCCCTTCTCCTAGTACAACCTCCAATACTTCAGAGCTTCGTTCTTCATGCTCTCCTCTCCAGTTGCTTGATTTATTTTCTGCCTTTCTACTCCAACGTTCACTTCTCTCCCGCTGGTATCATTCCTCTCTTTCCCTTCTCGCTCTTATACTTTCATTCCTCCCCCAAGACTTCCCCCACCCTTCCCTTCCAATAATCCTTTACAAAACTCTACTCACTTACTCACTCTTTTCTAAATCCACCTTTTTCTGTTTTCTTCTTTTTCTGTTTGTCACCTCCCATATATTTTCTTACTTTGCTACTTTGTCTTCGTCCTCCGCATGCCTTTCCTTCTTCTCCTGTTTTTTCTCGTTCAACATCATTTCATTCTATCATTCTCGTCTATTGTACACACTTTCGTCAATCTCACATTCCCTCTTTCCTCTTATACTGTTCCAGACTTTCTCATTACTCTTTTTTACATTCCTTTTCCTACTATTCTTTTCTCACGATCCCCCCCCCCTCTTTTTGGTCTTATTTTTTATTTTATTTCCTCAAACACTTCCTCCGTTCTTTCTGTTATTTTGTCTACTCTACTATTCCCTTATACTCTTGACTCAATTCCAAAAATAATTAAAACAGGCGATTTCTTCCTTCACTCTGTATTGCATTCTGTATTGCTCTTCTGTATTAACAAATTGAGTAAAATAGTAGTCATTTTTTAAATTTTGATTTCTATCAATCCGTCAAAATTCTAAATAGGTTTGGAGTCAATCAAAATCAGTACAGTAGCATCTATGATAAAAAATTGGTCTATGAAATATTTGAATAATTTTTATCATAGAGATTTAATAAATTTGAATTATCTATTATTATTGCGAAAATAATTTGAGTGTCTTTTTTGTATTTTATCGTAAGCGGTGCACAATGAAAAACACTGTAACTTACCAACATCTGTAAACTATATGATCGAATTATATAGAAAATTGAAAACAAGAATTTGTTTTAAAAAAGTTCATACTTTCAGGAAACTGGACAGTTTGTTGATATGAGCATCTCATTAGGCGAGCCATCTATAAGACTGTACTTTTCATTGTTTTACATGCGGGATAGAATTCGGTTTGAGCAGGGAGAGGGGATGCGGACTACACTTTCTCACCCACTTACGCTTATCTTCTTTCTCCTTCTAAAAAGAATCATCGACAGTTCGTTGCCATTAGTATCTTAATAAGGGAACTGTCTATTAGTCTAGGGTCTTCATTCTTATAAATAAAAACTGAAAAAATCAGCGTGAGTAGGGGGATGTGGTGTCGGGCACACCTCAGATAGAGATTGATGGCAGGTCGTTGCTATTAGCATCTCAATGGGCCATACTTACCCTAATCTTCTTTTTCATTCTGAAAAGAATTATCGACAGGTCGCTGCCATTAGTATTATAGCGAGTGAAATGTCTATTAGGCTGGGGTCTTCATTCTTATGAATGAAAAAAAAGAATCAGCAAGAGAAGGGAAATGTGGTGTAGGACACACCTCAGATGAGGATTGACGGCAGTTTGTTGCTATCAGCATCTCATGAAGCCAGCCATTTACAAGACTGCACTATTCATTGTTTCAGATGCGGGATGGAATTTGGTTTGAGCAGGGAGAGGGAATGCGGTCTACACTTTCTCACCCACTTACGCTAATCTTCTATTTCATTTTGAAAAGAATTATCGACAGGACGCTGCTATCAGTATCATAACGAGGGAACTGTCTATTAGGCTAGGGTCTTCATTCTTATAAAAGGAAAAAAAAATGAATCAGCGTGAGAAGGGAATGTCGTGTAGGACACGCCTCAGATGAGGATTGACGGCAGTTTGTTGCTATTAGCATCTCATTAAGGGGGCCATCTACAAGACTGCACCATTCATTGTTTCAGATGCGGGATAGAATTCGGTTTGAGCAGGGAGAGGGGATGCGGTCTACACTTTCTCACCCACTTAAGTTAATCATCTTTTTATTTCTGAAAAGAATTATCGACACGTCGCTGCCATTAGTTTCATAACGAGGGAACTGTCTATTAGGCTAGGGTCTTCATTCTTATAAAAGGAAAAAAAAATGAATCAGCGTGAGAAGGGAATGTCGTGTAGGACACGCCTCAGATGAGGATTGACGGCAGTTTGTTGCTATTAGCATCTCATTAAGGGGGCCATCTACAAGACTGCACCATTCATTGTTTCAGATGCGGGATAGAATTCGGTTTGAGCAGGGAGAGGGGATGCGGTCTACACTTTCTCACCCACTTAAGTTAATCATCTTTTTAATTCTGAAAAGAATTATCGACACGTCGCTGCCATTAGTTTCATAACGAGGGAACTGTCTATTAGGCTAGGGTCTCCATTCTTATAAATGAAAAAAAAGGATCAGCGTGACGAGGGAATGTCGTGTAGGACACGCCTCAGATAAGGATTGACGGTAGTTTGTTGCTATTTGCATCTTATTAAGCCAGCTATCTTTAAGACTGCACTATTCATTGTTTCAGGTGCGGAATAGTGTTGGGTTTGAGTAGCGAGAGGGGATGCGGTCTACACTTTCTCACCCACTTACGCTAATCTTCTTTTTCATTCCAAAAAGAATTATCGACACGTCGCTGCCATTAGTATCATAACGAGCGAACTGTCTATTAGGCTAGGGTCTTCATTCTTATAAATGAAAAAAAGGATCAGCGTGAGAAGGGAAATGTGGTGTAGGGCACACCTCAGATGAGGATTGACGGCAGTTTGTTGCTATTAGCATCTCATTAAGCGAGCCATCTATAAGACTGTACTATTCACTGTTTCAGGTGCGGAATAGTGTTGGGTTTGAGTAGGGAGGGGAAATGCGGTCTACACTTTCTCACCCATTTAAGCTAACGTTCTTTTTCATTCTGAAAAGAATTATCGACAGGTCGCTGCCATTAGTATCATGACGAGGGAACTGTCTATTAGGCTAGGGTCTTCATTCTTATAAATGAAAAAAAAAGAATCAGCGTGAGAAGGGAAATATGGCGTAGGGCACACCTCAGATGAGGTTTGACGGCAGTTTGTTGCTATTAGCATCTCATTAAGCGAGCCATCTACAAGACTGCACTATTCATTGTTTCAGGTGCGGAATAGTGTTGGGTTTGAGTAGGGAGAGGGGATGCGGTCTACACTTTCTCACCCATTTACGCTAACGTTCTTTTTCATTCTGAAAAACATTATCGACAGGTCGCTGCCATTAGTATCATAACGAGGGAACTGTCTATTAGGCTAGGGTCTTCATTCTTATAAATGAAAAAAAAAATCAGCGTGAGAAGAAAAATGTGGTGCAGGGCACATATCAGATGAGGATTAGCGGCAGTTTGCTGCTATTAGCAACTCATTGAGCGAGCCATCTACCAGACTGCACTATTAATTGTTTCAGATGCGGGATAGAATTTGGTTTGAGCAGGGAGAGAGGATGCGGTCTACACTTTCTCACCCACTTACGCTAATCTTCTATTCCATTTTGAAAGGATTTATTGACAGGTCGCTGCCATTAGTATCATAACAATGGAACTGTCTATTAGGCTAGGGTCTATATTCTTTTAAATGAAAAAAAAATGAGCGTGAGAAGGGAAATGTGGTGTAGGGCACACCTCAGATGAGGATTGACGGCAGTTTGTTGCTATTAGCATCTCATTAAGCGAGTCATCTACAAGACTGCACTAATCATTGTTTCAGATGCGGGATAGAATTCGGTTTGAGCAGGGAGAGGGGATGCGGTCTGCACTTCCTCACCCTCTCACGCTAATCTTTTTTTCCATTCTGAAAAGAATTATTGACAGGTCGCTGCAATTAGTATCATAACGAGGGAATTGTCTATTAGGCTAGGGTCTTCATCCTTATAAATGAAAAAAAAGGATCAGCGTGAGAAGGGAAATGTGGTGTAGGGCACACCTCAGATGAGGATTGGCGGCAGTTTGTTGCTATTAGCATCTCATTAGGCCGGCCATCTATAAGACTGCACTATTCATTCTTTCAATTGCGGGATAGAATTCGGTTTGAGCAGGGAGAGGCCATGCGTTCTACACTTTCTCACCTACTTACGCTTATCTTCTTTTTCCTTCTGAAAAGAATCATCGACAGGTCGTTGCCATTAGTATCGTGATTAGGGAACTATCTATTAGGCTAGGGTCTTCATTCTTATAAATGAAAAAAAGAATCAGCGTGAGTAGGGGGGTGTGGTGTGGGGCACACCTCAGATGAGAATTGACGGTAGTTTGTTGCTATTAGCATCTCATTAAGCCAGCCATCAATTAGACTGCACTATTCATTGTTTCAGGTGCGAGATAGAGTTCGGTTTGAGCAGGGAGAGGGGATGCAGTCTACACTTTTTCACCCACTTACGCTTATCCGCTTTCTCCTTCTGAAAAGAGTCACCGGCGGGTCGTTTCCATTAGTATCGTAATTAGGAAACTGTCTATTAGTCTAGGGTCTTCATTCTTATAAATGGAAAAAAAGAATCAGCGTGAGTAGGAAGTTGTGGTGTGGGGCACACCTCAGATCAGGATTGACGGTAGTTTGTTGCTATTAGCATCTCATTAAGCCAGCCATCTATAAGACTGCACTATTCATTGTTTCAGATGCGGGATAGAATTCGGTTTAAGCAGGGAGAAGGGATGCGGTCTACACTTTCTCACCTACTCACGCCTATCTTCTTTCTCCTTCTGAAAAGAATCATCGACAGGTCGTTGCCATTAGTAACGTAGTTAGGGAACTGTCTATCAGGCTAGGGTCTTCATTCTTTTAAATGGAAAAAAAGAATCAGCGTGAGAAGGGAGATGTGGTGTGGGGAACACCTCAGATAAAGATTGATGGCAGGTCGTTGCTATTAGCATCTCAATGGGCCAAATTACGCTAATCTTCTTTTTCATTCTGAAAAAATTATCGACAGGTCGCTGCCATATGTATCATAACGATGAAACTGTCTATTAGGCTAGGGTCTTTAGTCTTAGAAATGAGATAAAAAGAATCGGCTTGAGTAGGGAAATGAGGTGTAGGCCACATCATCTAATTTCACTCAAATGTTTCAAATAAAAAGAGGAGCTTGGTGTGAGCAAAGAGATAGGACGGGGTCTAAGCAGCCTTACCAAACTCCGAGAGAATTCCTACTTTTTCCTGAAAGGAACTGTCGATAGGTCATTGCTCTGAGTATCATATTAAGGATGTACTCTATTTACAGTCTATCTTAAAATTCGATAATCATTATGATGATTAACACAATTGACCAAAATGTATCTAATAATAATTGCTGCGTATTTTGAAGGAGGCTTATGAGTGTGTTTCAGAAAAAAATAATTCAGGTTGAAATTGTTCATTCATCAAAAGTTATCCACAATCTTAGTTTTTGCTATATCGTCAGGGAAAAGTTACAATTCTTATCAAATTCTCATGATCAAGGCCTCATTTAATGCTCGGAAAGATCCTATACAATTCTATTTGGGTAGAATTGATTGGAATTTGAACTTTCATTGTTTATAACAATTACAATAATTATGATTTCTAAATAAATTTTTTCAATGCAATCTACCCTCATAGAATTGTAGAGAATCCTCAAAAGAATTAAATGAGGCCTTGACCATTAGGATTGGATAAGAATTGTATCTTTCCTCTAACGAGAAAGCAAAAACTAAAACTCTAAATAACTTCTGAAAAATAAACAATTTTAACCTGAATTTTTTTTCTGAAGCACACTTAGAAGCCTCCATCTAAATATGCAGCATTTATAAAAGATATATTTTGGTAAGTTTTATTAATCATTATAAAGATTATCGAATTTTGAGATTGACTTTACTAACGTAAATCCTTAAGGGATCCAACTATTAGTCTGATTTTCTATTTATGTTTATGTTTATCGAAAAAGGAAAGAATATCAATGTCCTAATTAGTATCGATCTGCGCCGAAAATACTTTTCAGACTATTAACCATTATGCAAAAGGAAACCCTGAGTCAAGTATGAATTCAATATTTTCGAGTGCCCTTATCAGAAGTATACCCAACATCCAATCTAATCCAATCAAATACAATCTATTTTAATTTAGTCCAATCCAATGTAAATTTTTTCATTCAAAAATTAGGCACAGATGGATACCCGAATCTTTTTCAAAATACCGCCGTTATTATAGAAATGAAGGATGGTTCTTTTTTCGGAGGGAATGTCACACAAACTGGATTCGCACCGTACTGGATCAGACCACCAATCCGGCCAACTGATGAATATTTTGTTTACATACGAACATTCACGGGCCTCCAATTTGTTTCAACTCTCATACAGCGGCATGTTCCTTCTAATCGCAAGCCTCATGTTCCATCTGAAGTTCATGTACGACAAGGGAATATCTTTCTTCCAGTTAGGTCTCTACAATTTTTCGATGCCAATAATCGAAGTAGTAATTTCAAACTCAACAACCACATTTACATATCAACGCCAAGTGGCGTTGTCTATACTGGATTTTTAGATAAGTGCGTGTCAAATGGAAGAAGAATGTAGTATGAAAATCTCATAATAACATTATTTTCTGAGAATACCTCTTGCTTCATTTCATTCCAAACAGTCTTAGATTTTCGTAAATATAATGTAGTTAGGGTAACCATCAGGCCAGCCCCAGAATATATTGTAAATTTGTATTATTGTGTAAAATCGGGTTCATTTTTTGATTTTGAAAAGAAATATATTTACAAGGCGTAAGCCCTATGAAGTGTTATACGTGTTTAGTTATCTGAGCTAGTATTTGAATAGTATTAAAAATAAATTTTTATTTTCATGCAAACTATTAGGGTCCAAAATACAATTTCTTGAAAAAGTCTCCTATTTTGGTTCAAAATGAAATATTCTGTTGAAAATTTAACTCTTCATTTCTCGTAATGAAAATAGGTCATTGCAAATATTTCCAAAATTGCTGAGACCTGACACCGACTCCTTCACAAACACACGAGTTAGCTATCACCTACGCGCACGTGTATCACACGCTGTTTTTTGGAAGGCCCTTCCGAATGAATTGTGTTGAGAGGAGATAACGAAAAATACCGGTTTTATATCGCGAATAGGTCAATTCAGGACCCCTCCTCCGTCTGCTGTCCTAAAACCAAAAAAAAAAACTTCTCAAGGTTGGATAAAATTCTCAAATGACACTAGAAGATCGAAGAACATTACATTTCATTTTCAGAATTACATTCTTTAACGTAATTCATACACATATCATATAACTCTTCTCGACCGCTCGCTTCGGTTGTTCCAATGATCGAAGCAGCCTACAAATTATCTGATAATAATCCTGCATAACCTTAGAAAATTTTAAACAAGTTTATTAGGTTTATTGAAATGAAGCAACAACACATTTTCTGAGAGCGATCTTGTTTGGAATATTTGTTCATACTCTCTCCCTGTTACGGGATTTGAGAGTCTTTACATAACACCTTTCCCAAAATTACCTAACCTCTCCTTCAAATAAACTCAGAAGAGTACGAGGCAGGAATCGAACCCGCAACTAGACGGAGTATGTAAAGAGTTGAAGCGTAAGCTTAGTTCCCACGATCAACTGACCACCCGAAAGCAGTTTTGTTTTCTTTGAATTAATCATTTGCATATAAGTCGCAAAAGAGATTTCGGAACACGCTAGCTGTCAGACTGTCGCCGCCTAACTACCACTACCCCACTGTGACAGCTGATACACCATACTGCGCCCATTCAACAACTTGGTACTCACATTGCCCTTCAGATGTCGTCAGTGTACAGTATAATGTAGGAACCTAGTATGTAATACCACAGGGCTAGCCACAGGGCAGGGTTCCCTGTGGTCAGCCACTCTGACGAGTTCCTCAAAGATGAACCCGGGACGAAACGCCGGTAGTAGAAATAACTACCAAAAACATTCTTTTCAAAGTCAGCGTCAATGGTGGTTTCTAGTTCGCCCACTGGGTGAGTAGAGACCTGCCTTATCATCGTCAGAATAGCCTGATCATCTATCCTACAATAAAGTCTAATCCACAAAATCAAATATGCAAACCTGCGGAGGCGTAAGGATATCAACACCAGTGTTCGGACAGTTTCTGACTTTCTCATTTCGAAAGTGCAACGGTTGTATGATTTTCATGTATTTTTTTGACCTGATTCTTGCTGCGCCAACAGAGCCATCTCCAGATAGACTCCAGAAAACATCCCTCCTCTCAACCCGCAACTCTGCCCGCGAAAATTTAAAACAGTTCTTTGAATTGTTTGCCTCCTCTTACAATATGATCCAATTATTTAGATTCAATTTGTGAAGATTTATCAATAAAAATAGGAAAACGAATCTTCATAAGTTTAATATGAATAATCGAATGATAAAGTAAATGAAGGAGAACATTTGGAAGAACTGTTGAAAAGTTTCACATCTTCCAAATAAAAAGCAATGTCAGAAAACGAGAAAGTTCAGTGATGATATTAATTATATTAAAATACATTAATATTAATAATTATTAATAATTCAAACTTCAAATTTAAACAATACAAATGCTTGAAGAGTGATTTGAAAAATCGCAGCCTGACAGTTTTTTAATGCAAATAGGTGTGCATTTCACAAATGTTGAGATCTGTAAGCGAACTCGAATTTCGAAGTCTGTATTCAAGGAGCGTAAAATGTGAAAAGCTATGGGTATATGCAACAAATTTTACAGAGAAACTGCGGTGTAACATTCTTCTTGCAACAGTTACTACGAGTCTTGTTGTTTGAAACATTGACTATCTTTAACTGGAAACATGTCACAATTTATGAAATTATTCTGTACTCATGCGTAAATTTCATTAATTTTGGTTAACTCATGAACCACTAAACTACTATTTCAATGAAGAAAATTAGATTAGCAACGGCGGAAGCAACGTCTGGTCAATAAACGTCAAGCAACGTACACGAACTTTGAGGTCAAGAATTTGAAGTTTACATGACGTCATAGAACTCTTGGTTCGTCGAGTCCAACTGAAGATGGCTCTGTTGGCCCAGTAAATATCTGGTCGAAAAATACATGAGAGTCGTACTACCGTGGTGCGCATTCACATTTCGCAGCTGTTTCCTGAGTGCCCAAAGGAAGTCATCTTTTAACTGCACATGTGCGGAAATTATTCACGCACAGTCTGGTCAAATAAGGTCCTATAGGCGCCACGTAGAAGCATGAAAACATCAACTTTCGAGTAGGGTGTTGCGAAAATTCTATGTTTGTGATTGGATTCTATGTTCAGGGCGACAACAGCATCACAGTGGAGGAGATTGAAAAGGAGAGGAGGTATAAAGACCTTCAAATAATTTCTAGAAAAGCCACTTTAAATATTTGGTTGTAATAATGATCTCAGTCATAAGTGCTCTCAGACGTGCGACATCTGGGAGCACTGACGTTATTCATGTATTCTGGATGGGCTTCAATAAGGTCCTAATCTGGATAAAAGAACCACAAAATTCGAGGCATAAATTTTGGGGTCTTAGATTTTCTGTTTATTTTCAACTTTTTTACATTCTCATTATGAATAAGAAGGTATTGGTTTTATGTGAAAATTGAATTTCGCGGGTTTGATGAAATCTCCACGTTTTGGGACCCCCTGAGTCAGAAAAAATGGCTTTATACGAAGGTGTCTGTCTGTCTGTAATCTGTGTAATCGATAACTTTCGAAAGAATGATCGGATTGGATTGCCCTTTGGCACACATTTTGAAAGACCGAAAGGACAGGATGAGTTCGTTACCCAGAAATTTTGGGTAAAAAATCAAAGGGGGGGAGCATTTTGAACATTTTTTTGGAATTTTTTTTCACAGACTCAAAAATTGTAAGTACGGTTTCTTGTAGTACGTGAAAAATGAAACCATTTATCCTCATGTTTTTTTTTTTTGATAAAAGCAAAATTGTCAGAGTTATGGCATTTTCAAAATCCAAAAATATAAAAAAAATGAGAATTTTCAGCCAAATAACGCAAGAT
>WSXT02079433.1:951-12053 GCA_011762715.2 Neuroterus valhalla
CCGGGAGGGGGGGGTGGGCGAGCAACCCCCCCCCCCCCCCCCGGAACCGTTATCTTCCGAAAAAAATTGTCTTTCTTAGAATTCGAGGGTAGTATTTGTAAGATTGAACTCCCTCCCCTGCATAGCTGGCTAGATCCACCCCTGATTGATTTCGTGTGATAATCGGCTTTCACGAAATTATTGGGATCGCTACGTTTCAAACCCCCTGAAAAAACAGGTTTTACGATAGTGTCTGTCGTCGCTGTCGTTGTCATCGTTTTTGTATGTATATCGGATGAAATTTACAAGACTAATCGGATTGGACTGCACTCTGGCATACAAAAAGAAGCGCCAAGTACGTTAACCAGACTTTTTTTACCAACGTTGTTGGTTTCACCCATAGAAAAATTGAAAATTCTATTTTTCGATCAAACTTTGCAAAATATGAGAAAAAATATTGTATAAAAATTGTTCACCAAAAGAATATCTAACCTTAAAAAGATCTAGAAATTTAGTCCCAACCATTTTTTTATAGGACGCATAGTTTTCATTTTATATTGGCAAGAAAGATATAAAAAATTTAAAAATCAATTTTGTGGCTCAACTTTAACAGATGTAAAAAAATTCTTGAAGACCAATTATTCAACTAAAAGCGTTCTAAAAATTTGTCTAACTATTTTTTTATAGAACGCATAGGTTTTATTTTATTGTCAAAAATGATATTAAAAATTGAAAAATTCTTTTTCTGGGCAAACTACCCGAGAAAGGAAAAAAATGTTTGTAAACAAAATTTTCCACCTCAAAAAGATCGAAATTATCCGAGATGCGGAAAAAAAGTCAGAAAGAAAAAATATATATTTCGAAAAGATATAAAAATTTTCCTAATTTTAAAGACAAGACAATGCAAACACGTTTGCTTTAATATCAATGCTCTGTTAATTGATTTTTATGTTTTTTATAATTTCAAAACAGATTTTTCTTTCTGGAGTGCCTACACATACCAATGACATTTTGCTATTTGTACTTGAATGTATGTTTGAATAGCCCCTTCCCCCTGGACTTCGTACCGAAATTTTTGGTGGTAGCCGCTAGTCGCGGACTTTTGCTATATTTGAAAACTCTCGAACTTCGAGTATGGAAGACCGATACTCCAATCTCAAGTCTCGAAACTGTCATGGCTGCAAACACATTGTGAAAACTCGGTTTTGCAACTCGCGTTTCCGTCGCATAAACTCAAAGAATGCATTAATATAAGAGAAATCGGATGTAAAAGTGCACGTAGTAACCGAATCATTCAAATAAATTATTGTGAAAGTGTGGCATCAGTGAGAAAGTAAACGCGGGTCAATATAGGAAAGTTAACCTCTAAATCGGGAAGCTGTCAACCACGTTTTTGCCGTGCGAATATCGTAGCCTTTTCTTTTCGGAAAACTTGTATACCCTAAGAAAATATTTTGAGTGTCCTCATCTTGGACATTCATCGACACTACGTGGGCATGTTCTGCAAGTCGAAAGCGATGTTCACAAAGCAACAAGTTGTGTTGGTGTTCAGTGAACGTTTTGCACTTTGGAAACAAAATAAAGTGAAATAGTGTTCACTTTCACCCTAGAATTGAAGACTTTAGGTTTTTTCTCTTTCAGTTTTTCTTCGCAATATTCCTAGATTCCTTTGTTCTTCATAAATCTCAAGTTAAAATATTTTCAATTCAACCAGTTAGGAAATATAACCTAAGTTGCACAATAACAAGGCTTGGGGTAACAAATATTAATCGAAGGCTAGTCCTTATATTTTTTGAGAAAAAAATAGAAAATGAGACTCATCGATTTAGAGAAGCTTAGAGAGCTTCAAAACAACCCACGTCGAATTAGGAATATTTGCATTCTCGCACACGTCGATCATGGAAAAACAACTTTATCGGATTCCCTCGTTGCAAGCAACGGAATTATTTCCGGAAAACTGGCAGGTAAAAGCATGAGAATTGAATTCGACGAGTGTGTAATTTCTTGATCACTTTCGTCTTTTTTTATCAATGCAATGTTTGCAATTAGTTTGTTTACGGTAAAAGGATACTTTAATCGTTGAGGTTGTTCCAGCATGTAAGAAGTTATACTAGTATGTGAAATAAAGAAAATTTAAATGAGCAAGAAGTTCTGAGCGTTGAAATGAACGAAAATTTTCTCTGAAGTCTTTGTGAACTAAAAATAGTGCTAAAATATGTATTTATTTCCATTCCAAATAGTAGATAACACAAGAAACTTCAAACGTATAATTTGAAACTGTACTCGAAACAATATTTATTGATAAAAAAAATTGAGAAAAAACATTCCGTTCATTTGAACGTTTAGAACTTCCAGGACATAAATTTAAGTCTTGCAAAACATAATTTACAAGATAATAATTTTTTTTATGCAACTTGTTCGCCAATTAAGGCAATTGGAAAAAAAAAGTTAAGTTAGACCTGGAAATGCGAATCCGGAGTTTCCCGCGTAAACATAGTGCCTAATTTTACTGCAACATCAATGAAAAATGAAAATTGAAAAGTCTCAATTGACCGGGTTGAGATTTAAAAAAATTCTTGAATGGAACCGGGAATTTTAATCCATCCTTCGATTTCATTAGAAAAATTCGCTTTACAAGTTTTCATAATCAATATAAATAAAAAAGTAGAATATTTATTGTGTTGCTTCTTACATGGATGTTTTGATGATGCTACCAGAGATACACCGAAGTATAGATATAGCTGTTAATGAGGCGCATTCGCCCCCCCCCCCTGCTCAGAAGATCTTCCCTTACATTAAAGTGGGATTAAGAAAAAGAATCCGCTTCATTTTAAAAATTTGCTCACTTGAAGACAGAACAGGATGCAATTAAGTTTTATTCAGCCAAAAAGTCTGGTAACTAAATGTTCAAAAAATCGGAAGCAAAAACTCATCCTACCCTTGAGCCCATAAATTATGAATTGAGCGAAGAAACAATTCCAAGCCTTCGAGTTAGAATATAACTAAATATTGGCGTTTTGGAATTTTGAAGTAAGTTCACTTATGAAGAAAAAAAATCGAAATGCCGTGGGTTTGAAATAAAAATTACTCATTGAAATTTATTATCATTTAAAAATCCTTAATCAGAGAAGAAAAAAAACAATGTCAAGGCTATCCTAAAGGAAAACTACGTGATGGAGGATTGGATTTCTAATGAAGCTTCCTGATTTTTTTTTAATTTTGAACATTACCAAATATTGTTAAAATATTCCATTGGAATCACTTCAAATTAAACCTCAGCAAAATATCAACAAATTTCTTATTGAAAAGTCTTCTAATGATGAACGTTTCTAACTTGGAATTGCTCATTTCATTTTTCCAAAAAAGCATAAGAATCCTGGAAAGGTTGCAAGTTGAACGGACGACAGTGCGAATAACGTGTGCATTTAGCCAGAGATATGTTTTAGCTGTCATAATTTTTCACGCCCTCTACATGCTTCGGATTTTGACGGACACTTTCCTTGAAGCATGAGAAATTTCTTAAGAATTTTTAGCTGGATCTAAAACCTGAAACATATACACTGTGTTGCATGTGAAAATTTGCTTCAAAAAGGTGAAAGAAGATCAAACTGAACCTTATTCAAAAAATTCCAAACTCTAGTAGTGCGGGCCACTCTCCCCTCCACTGCTCGTCGTAAAACTTTTGACATGTATTTAGTTTTACGATGCGGTGGTTTAATGTTGAATATGGGATTCTGTGACTATTATGCTATTAAACAAACAATTACCCTAGGTATGTCTTATGCTTCACCCAATTAATTGAATGCAATTTGGCCATTTATTGTTTCAGGAAAGCTTCGGTACCTGGATAGTCGACCAGACGAACAGCTGAGAGGCATTACGATGAAATCTAGCCTAATTAGTTTATTCCATGTTCATAACGATACAGAATTCCTAGTGAATCTCATCGATTCACCAGGCCACGTAGATTTTGCTTCAGAAGTCTCGACCGCAGTTAGATTATGTGACGGTGCTATCGTTGTCGTCGACGTAGTTGAAGGAGTTTGTCCCCAGACTCGTAGTGCCCTTTCCATCGCCTACATCGAAGGTTTAAAACCCGTTTTGGTTCTAAATAAGATTGATAGACTAATTACAGAAATGAAACTTTCCCCCCTCGATGCTTACGTACACATGTCTCAGGTTTTAGAACAAGTCAATGCTGTGATGGGTGAACTTTTCACAAATGATATACTGGAACGAGAAGAAAAAGAAGAAACGGTTTCGAAGGAACCAGACCAAACTGGAGAAAGGAATTTAGTAGATTGGCAATCTGCTCTTGAGGAAGCTGACGATTCTCAATTATATTTCTCTCCTGAGCAAGAGAACGTTTTGTTTACAAGTGCCGTCGACGGCTGGGGTTTCAGTATACGAGAATTTGCGAAGATTTTTGCAGATAAGCTAGGATTCAGCGAGAAGGTTTTATTAAAAACGCTATGGGGTGATTACTATTTGAATATGAAGTTGAAGCGAATTTTAAAAGGGGCTCAGGAGAAAGCAAAGAAGCCTTTGTTTGTTCAGTTGATTTTAGAAAATATTTGGACCTTGTACGATACCGTGGTGATTAGAAGAGACAAGGAGAAAGTAGTAACTATGGTAGATAAATTAAATATAAAATTGACAACTAGAGATTTGAGGCACACGGATCCAAAAAGTCAGTTGCAGGCGATTTGCACCCAGTGGCTCCCATTGGCAAAGGCTTGTCTGAATATGGTTGTTGACAAAGTTCCCAGTCCTGATAATTTGACTGATGATAAAATAGAGCGATTAATGAGTGGAAATGCTGATTTCCTTTCTCTACCTGCAGAGACTCAGGAGCTAAAAAAGGCATTTTTAGCCTGTGATTCGTCATCAGAGGCACCGATTATAGTATTCATATCGAAAATGTTTTCTGTTTGTAAGAAAACACTACCAGAAAATAAGCCAAAGCCTTTGACTCAGGAGGAATTGGCACAACGGAGGGAAATCGCGAGACAAAGACATGCTGAGAAAACGGAAAGGGAACAACACACGGAAGGTGTAATATCTTTAGAGAAATCGCAAGAGACGAGAAAAGAAGAAGCTCTAGAAGAAAGTAAAGCAGAGGAAGACGCATGCGAAAATACTTTAATAGCATTCGCTAGAGTTTTTTCTGGAACTTTGAAGATAGGGAGTGAAGTTTACGTCCTGGGTCCAAAACACGATCCCAGAATCGCCCTAGAGAGACAAAAAGTGGGCGAAATTGTGGATGCAGCGACTTTGCTCAAGGATTTAAAGCCTGGAAGACATGTTACGAAAGTTAAGATCGAAAAATTGTTCCTTCTGATGGGTAGAGAATTAGAGTCTTTGGAAGATGCACCAGCTGGAAACCTCATTGGTATAGGAAATTTGGAAGAGCATGTTTTAAAGACAGCAACCCTTTGCTCAACAATTGCTTGTCCTTCTTTCTCTGAACTAACTTCTCTTGCAGTTCCGATCTTGAGAGTTGCTTTGGAACCAAAACACCCTAACGATTTGCAGAAATTGATTAATGGTTTGAAGCTTTTGAATCAAGCAGATGCGTGTGCTGTAGTGCATATTCAAGAGACTGGTGAAATTGTTTTGAATACTGCTGGCGAAATTCATTTGGAAAGATGTTTAGAGGATTTAAAACTGAGATATGCTAAGGTCGCTATAAATGTTTCTGAACCTATAGTTTCCTATAGAGAAACTGTTGTTCCACCGCCGAAGGTTGACATGGTAAATGAAATGATCAGCATGAAATCGGAGAAAGCGAGTTTAGAAACTTGGACCGCTAATCGCCAGTGTTGCTTTGAAATCGACGCGAAACCTCTTCCGGAAAGTGTGACAAAATTATTGGAGGAAAATGTAGAATTAATTAAATTGTTGGATCAGTATTTGAACAGATCGGCCAAAGATAACGAAGAGTTGCAAGGTGTTCCGGATATGAGTAGATTGTCTTTGGAAGCTGCAGCTTTAACTGATAAAAAACAAAAAGCTGTTGAAACTTTAAAAAATGAGTTGAATGTTGCCTTCAAAGAAGCTGGATGGGATGTCTTGGATAAAATTTGGTCCTTTGGTCCTAGAAAGTGTGGACCGAATATTTTATTGAATGAAACTGATTATAAAATTAACTCCTTTTGGGAATGCGAAAGCAAGTCGACGGATCCCAGAGCTGCGTAAGTATATTTTCTTAAATTTTACGTATGATTTTAGTTGCTACTAGACCAAGGAACCTGCAGTTTATATTTTGAGCAGAACCGCATCTTTAATGAGCACTAAATGTTGAGTTTCGTTTAAATTAGTCCCAATGATTTGAGTCGACACCTTGTTGATGAAGACGCTTAGTCCTTCAATAATACAGTGAATTAAACATCAGATGTATTTATAATTATTTTGGTTTTGTTAGATGAATGAAAAGTTAAATTTATTTTACTCTTGCAAACAGATACGAAAATAGTATGATCAATGGCTTTCAAATGGCAACCTTTGCTGGTCCACTTTGTGAGGAACCAATGATGGGCGTATGTTTCGTTGTGAAGAAATGGGAACTATGCGACGATTCTCAAAGGTTGGTATCGTGCAATTTAGTTTGAAAGCTATTCTGGTGGAAATTTAAATTTTCATCGTTTTCTTTTCAAATAAATTTACTAATTATTGCAATTATATTAAATTCAAGTAGATTTGATTTTAGGTTTTTGTAGAGAATAAAGTTTCATATTGAGTATTGAAATTCGAATATAATATGCAAAGAATAATTACCATTCATTTCCTTTCGATAGACTCTTATTATTCAATCACTAAATTCTTCTCATTGAGCTCATTTGAATTGTTTGATAGGATTGAAAATATCTAATAAAAAATTTCTCACACAGTGAAATCCCCGAAATTAAAAAATTTTGGACACTAGAAAATCCACGTATCTGTAGAATATTTAGAAGTTTGTTTTAATGATATTTTATCATGTCGAAAGTCAGTATGTTATGAACTAATGAGTTCGAATTTTCGACATTCTTCTCAATTGAATAAATGCTTTTTCTTTTCGATATCACGCGAAAACTATGGTGCCAGACTATAAATAAGAATGTTCATATTTTATCCGAAGGTATTCAATAATTAATTTGAAATTTTGAAAAATATAATCACACTTTTTTATGATTGTAGTGATGGTGGAAGTCAGAGTCAAGGGCATCTTGGAGGTCATCTGATGTCAGCTTGCAAGGAAGCTTGCAGAAGAGTCTTTAGTTTAAGAAGACCTCGACTCGTAACACCTATGTACTCATGCACTGTCCTTGTCAATTCGGATGTTCTCGGTAAGTACCCAATTTCACCAATTTTCAGCTCCGGAATACAACGGGAATATAATTTTCAATTATTCTCCAATTTACATCACAAATAGTATTCATTACTTGACTGAATGAGAAGCGAATAGATAGCGCAAAAGAGCGTCCTTCTCGCACCTATGGGTATGGACGGGATGAAAAAAACCTTACTGCAAAGACGAGAGAACTTACCTATCGATTCTTGGAAAGAGTCCCATCGGTATTACCTATCCCTTATAACTTTTCCCCACTTAAAAATTTTTTTAAATTCAATTCCGTTCAATATAATAAGAGATTTGACTAGTTGATTTTTTACAAGTCCTTTATTATCGATCTAACGCCACATCTATTATTTACAAAGTAGAATTACTGTTCATACTACTGCAAAGATCACGCTTGTATAATAAGGTACTAAAAAATAATATTGAGTACGTTCTCGTGTTTACAGAGAGTTTTAACTTATAATTTATTTATTACTCCAATTAATAATTATAAGTAGGAAGAAGAGGATATAATGGCTTCGTTTGGGAACACTGCATTCGATTTGATCACTTTGCATTTTTTCATTACATAACGAATTACTCTCGAGTTACATTTTTGAGAGTATTCATTGTGTCATCTTTCTCGGTATGAAAATCAGTCGCAACTGCACTGACTTCATTATTGAATTGAGCATACGAAACTGAATTTCAATTTCAAATACAATTCGTAATTTGCAGTCATTGAGACAAAATTTTATATCGGATTAAAATACCTAAGTCTAAGGAGAGGACAATTCGATTCTTATTACATGCAAGAAATGACAGTCAATTGCAGATCATTTAAGTATAAATATAAACGAATACTAAGTAAAAAACAATTTAGAACTTATATCATTATATGAAATAATCTCAGTAGGTTGAACATCTAATTACTTATAGATCGTGATTAGAAAATTTTTATTAATAGTGAACGCGTGAAACACAGATATAGAGCATGGAATAAATCGTGAGCAAAAATCGATCATGTTCAGGAGCTCATACCTGCAATTTCAGACACGAGCACAAACATTTTTTAGAACAGAACAAAAAACTCTTTCAAGGGAAAGATTTTTCTCTCAATGGTTTTCTTTTAACTGTAGCCTATAAAATTCAGTGCTAATTCATTATTTAGCGTCGTTTTACATGTCAATAATTTTCATATACAAACGAGCTTCTTGGAATTCTTACTAATTCGTAAGCAATAATTATTGCTCCCATAAGAGTAAAACTAGAAGAACGCATTAGTCTAATCGACGGATCATCGATTGCCCGAGTCTGTGGCTACGATTTAAATAAATATTATAAATACATGTTCGAAGTAATTGGAACGAAGAGCTTTGATTTTCGTAATAAATAGTTCAATGCTGGTTTAACGGCAGTGGTATTAGTTACGTTATCGTGAATTAGTCCCAGTTTGCAGTCTTCATTAAATGCGGAACCATATGCCAAGGAAAGGCTGCTCTCGCCTCGTTCTCTTCGACTAATTCTTGTTTGTCTAATAAACCTAGAAAAATAACACGTGAATTAGATTTTGAATTAGAATTTATTTGAAGGACATGAAATTAGACATGAATCATTAGTGTTAGCTAACCCTGCAACAATTAATGATAACTTTTGTGTTAGCAGCTGTTCTTTTTATTAGTCTGAAAATTGCATAGGGTCACTTAACCAGGAAACCGAAAAATTATATATAAATTTACTCTGTGACAGTGCATTTGTTCAATTCTGAGTAAAATTACCTATTCAATCCTCAAAAATTGCACATTTGCAAATTTAACAATATTCACTTTGAATATTTTGAATATTGGATACGCCAAGGTTATCAAGAGCATTGTAATATTTGGAAGCGTAAGGTAATTTTCAATCCATCTTCCTTTCAAAGCAGTGTAAAATGCTGTTTATATTAATTCTGTCTCAAACTGATTGTAAGATTTTGTGTTTACCAAAGAGGAAAGTAAACTGTAACACGTGTGCAATTCTTCAAAGTTTTGAGTATCTTGCTACAAACATGGTAGTATGGTATGACGTAGTCGAAGTTTGAACTTGTAGTGTATTTTATTCCGTCTGATTATTTTTAAAGTAAATAATATTTTGTGTTGAAACTTCGGGAGCTTGAAGAAAATATATTATCCGATCGCTGCCTGGCCCCTTGGTCTTTGTACTTCTCACGGATAATCTGTTTTCGATCAATTTTGCAATTGTAATAAAGCAATGCCGCAGCAGACAGAAGGTTCACATGCAAAATAGATAAAAAAAACAGATTATCAGTGAAAATAGAAACGCAAAGGGGACAAACAGCGTTCGGCTAATATATTTTCTCCAATTTCCCAAAGTTTTAACCCAAAATATTATCTCTTTCGAAAATAGGCAGGCGGAAAAAATTATAAAGTACAAGCTCAAATTTTGATGACGTCATAGACTACCATTTGCCCTTAAAAGAAAACTACAACTTTTTCCCCTTATCCGTAAGCCTCACATTTTTAAGTTCAGAATGGCATATTTTTGAAGATACGTATTTTATTTGTTTAAATTACTCCCATACCTAAAAGACTGCGAATATGCCGCAATGGGCGACCTCTTCTATTTCCTTGCACACACATCATTCCATATACACGAATTCCGGGCACACTCGCATAAGTTGGTTGATCGTGGCTCATAGGTCCCTCTGTAAAACAAAAAATAACAATAGAAAAAGCATGAAAAAATATTTCATATAATCGAATTCGTAGCACCTTTCTCTGGATAAAAGTATATCCATTTGGGTGAGAGATTATGAGAAACTAAGCTATATAATTAGGTGATTTATGTAGTGAAATTTAATTATATAGATCTTCTGTATAGCATAAGAAATGCGGAATATCAAACAGTTATTAAATGTAGCGCCCATACTATTTTTTTTCTTAACGAGCAATTATTAATGCACTGGCAACGAATATGGTTCGTTTAACACAAAATCAGTAGTTAATTATGTTATTTGATTCTATTCAAAAAGATTACTAACGCTGCAACACATATAATAATTGTTTACCAGTACGGTCTAGTTACTTTTTTGATTCAGTGGAATACGAGAGAGCAATAAAAGGAAAAGCATTTTTTCAATTTCAAAACTTCCTCTCGAATCAAGAAAGTTTTACGCCTTGCTTGTCAGCGAGATCGTCAGTATACTAATTAGTGTTGTTCATTTTTTAACTTTGAAAACGGGTATTTTGCTTGATCTGAATCTTTCAGAATATGATTCGCATTACATTAAAGATTGTGATTAATATTATGCTTGTATGCGTATATATATTCATGTTAAAGGAAGAGCTGTATCCTACAACTCATGATCAGATACATTATTGATTGCCTGATGTTTGACGTTATAACTAATCATCTGCACGAATCACAGACTTCATGATAGTTTCTCTACTATTTTCAATATACTGTGTTGCAGAATCTATAATCAGAATGGCCATCGGACTGGAAAACCAGAGAAAAATGGGGAACAGGTTGGCAATTTTTGTCCAAACCAGAATTTATCCGCTGATAATAAACAATAGTTGTAGTGAAAAAAGCAAAGAATTCTTCTGTGATAAAAAATATTCAAAAAATTCTCTTCTGAAAAAAGGACTTTCTACATATAAATTAGATTCATAAATTATATTTATATATATGAATTAGATCGGGATATCCATATGTTTCTAATTGGTTGCATAGACCTTACTATTAACGTTACAAACATTGTAAACTTTTAAGCTTTTAGGATTTATATTATATTGATGGCAAA
>WSXT02079444.1:0-12053 GCA_011762715.2 Neuroterus valhalla
CCTCAGGGGCCTTCCCTCTATCCGCAACCTGGGGACGCGCTACGTAGTGGTGATAGGTACCCACCAAGTAGAAACACAAGTCCTTAATACTAAAAAAAGAATCTTTAACTGAAGGAGTTGAGTTTCCGAACAGATAAATTAACTTTTACTGGAAAGATAAATCGTCAACGAAAATTGTATTACTCAAATTTAAAATTTAAAAAAATGGATATTTAATTTGAAAAATAGATTTTTAACTTGAACTATGAAATTTTCAGTTTAAAAAAATTCCTTATAACACAAAAAATTAACTTTCAACCAAAAAAAAACTAACTTTTGAAACAAGTTATTACATTTTAACAAGAAATAATGAAGAATCAACAGAATTGATTCAACAGAATTGTTGAAACTGGAACCATAAGAATAGAAATTTAAAAAAAAAATAGAATATTGACATTTTTGTTGATCTAGTTGAAAACTAGATCAAAACTTCAATTTTCAGTTGAAGTAATTGATTTCTAATCAAAACTGATGAATTTCCAGGAATAATAA
The DNA here is from genome assembly GCA_011762715.2 of Neuroterus valhalla. Lineage (NCBI taxonomy): Eukaryota > Metazoa > Arthropoda > Insecta > Hymenoptera > Cynipidae > Neuroterus > Neuroterus valhalla. The sequence goes on from WSXT02079444.1 coordinate 532, forward strand.
TGAATCTCCAAATGAATAGATGATTTTTTTCAAAAAGATGAATCTTTAACCATAAAGATAAATTTTCCACAAAGAAGGCAAAGTTTCCACGAAGTACATGAATTCTCAAAGGAACAGTTCCACTTCCAAAATCAAAAAGCAATGTCTGACTCAATACTTGAATTTCCACCAAAAAAAGATGAATTGATTTTTAACAAAATAGTTACAATTTCAACCAGAGGTGAATTTTGAATCGAAATAATGCAACTTTAACCGGTAAATTTTATTTTTAAGAAACAAGTTTAAATTTCAAACCAATAGTTGATTTTTTAACTAAAACAGGATGAATTCGCGATGGACAATGTGAAGAAGCTTTCTATCATATTTCAGAAATATTTCTTCTTCAGAATACTACTTTAACTCTAATGACTGTTTGAAGTAGTTTCTTTACTTAAAATTAGGAAGAGGGGACTTTAAAATTGTGATAAATTTTGAATTGAAGGAACTATTTTCAAAAATTCCTCTCTTCTGAGTTCGAATTACATTAGTTAAAAAATTCCCGTTCCATTTTGTTTCTTGGTTGGCAACTTAATAAAAATTTATTATTATTATTAGAGATGAGATTTATTAAGATTTATTTTAAGATTATTATTTTTATTATTTTATTTTAAGATTTATTATTATTATTATTATAATTATGTAAAAAATTCCCTGTTCCAAGTGCAATTTCACCTCTTCACTGAAACTCCTTGTCCTAAAATAAAAACCTTAATTAATTTCTGAAATTCTCTATCATCAATTCGGTTATCAAATTTGAGTCGGCTCAACAAATTTCACAGAGCAACAAATTTTCGAAACTCCTCTCTCATAATAGAAACGAAATTCTTCCTCTAATATTTAAATTTTTTGAGAATCAGATTAAAGGAACGTTAGATTCTCCAAACCAAATCATGAGATCTCTTTTTGATTCATAAAAAGAAATCTATCATTTTTCTTATTTTTCTGGTAGAATTTTCTACGCTTTCTACGCTTTTCTACGGAAGGGGGAGGGGGTGTCGGAAGTTGACTAGAATTCGGCTACGTAGTTTATGGACAACCCCTAAGCCCACGAAGGTTTCTGAGTTGGTACGACCAATTTTCGACAGATAGCGCCACTGTCATTCGAATTTTTCTCCGCGGCGGCGAAGCCGCCACCACAGGGCGCAGCTAGTTTCTTTTTAAATATGAAAATTCATGAAGCTCAGTGAAGCTCAGGCGGTAGCCTGAATCGAATTTGTCGCAGGTTTAAATCCGAATGAGAAAAGCGAAACTGAATAATGTATAGGGTACGTGAAGTAAATCCTGAGGTATCAGAGGTTGAAAACTATTCGGTTGTATGCTGCACGTTTTGTTATGTTTGCTCCATCTATGAAAATTAATGCAATCATTTCTCCGCTAGAATAAATGGTGGCCTTAAAAAGGGCCGACTTGTTTCGTGTTTCAGTTTTTTTCAACTCAAGGTATCTTTTATCATAATAAGCAATAAGAATTGTATGGCCGACAAATCGATTTGCTGGAAATTTCCACGTATTTTCCTAAGAAGGACGGTTCGTATGTAAGCGATGTCACGCAAGAAGTTTACAGCAGCAGTTTCTTTGAAGTGATGCTCCTAATTTGAGAAGAAAGAAGTACCAAGATGCAGACAAGAGGATCTTGAAAAACCAATTGGCCCTTCTTCGGGTCATCTAATATTTCAACGAAGGAATGATCGCATGCGTAAATAAATAAAAAACATTCCGACTAAATGACGTCCAAAGGGCGCCTAAACGTCACGCACTTCATGCATGCGTATGGCAAGTTTTGCTCCGCTTCCATTAAAGTTTGTATTATGTCATAAACATCATTCAACACATGGAATTTTCTACATCTTTGACATATTTTTTATCTTCAGTACAAGCTGGAAAAAGTAGAATAGAAAAAGGCAATTTATTCTCCTAAGAGCGAGCATCTTTTCAATCAATTAAAAGTATGTCCCTCAATTTTTATGTCTCTTTACTAGGGTGGTCCAAACAATTTTTTTTCGAATTTGTATGCAAAACGCCCAGAAATTCATTTTAACCCACGAAAAAATAAACGCATTTTATTTGGAAACAAAATTTAGAGGTGGCGCAAACCCCATGAGGTCTAACACGTATTTCTCATAAGAAAAAAATTACGTTTTTGTAAATTTGAACAGAATCCTTAATATTAGGTGAATCGATTTCGAAATTCACCATTTCTCTTCAAAATGATTCACAAAATGCGATCTAAAGATTACTTTCCAAATATCACCTCCATAAGTCTATTTTATAGGGTCCCATAAAACCCTCATAAGTGAAAAAATGGTTTTTTCGAGTTTTAGTCGCTAATTATGATTTTTTTGCGGTTCTTTCAAGGCAGATTGTTTCAAATATATGAAATCCCACTTTATACTGATAATAAGATGTTTATTGAAATTCTCTAAACAATTTATTATTGTTTGTAGCAACTTTCTCTTGGAGAAAGGTTAGAAAGTCAAGGTTTTTTCTAAATTTTTCAACTTATTTTCAACGTTTCCGTTGGAGCAAGGTAATAATAAATTAAATTTAACAAAAATAATTGTTTAAATAATTTGTTATTAATTATAAACATATTCTTCCAGAATAATGCTACAAAGTTGCGACTTATTCTGAAATTTTCAACTTTTTGGGCACACTTTTCACTTAAAGTAAGTAATTATTCAATTTAATTTAGCAAAAATAATGGTTACAATTACAAAAGTAATGGTAATACATAGCTGCGGTTTTCTCCTGAAATTTTTAATTTTTTCTTTTTTCAATTAGAATAAAGTAATAATTAATTCATGATAAACATAAATTGTTCAACGAATTTATTATCATTGCTTATAATATTTTATCTGCTATAATGATAGAAACTTGCGATTTTTTCTGAAATGTCCAATTTTGTGCCCACTTTTCACTTGAAGTGAGTTAATATTTAATTTCATTTAACAAAAATAGTTGTTTGAAAAAATTATTATTGTTTATGGCTTTCTTCTCTTAAATTAGTGCTAAAAAGTTGCGGTTTTTTTCTAAACTTTTAAGCTTTTGGTCCACTTTTCACTTAGTGAGGTAATAATTAATGCGAGTTAACAAACATACTTATTTAAACAATTTATTATTGCTTATAACCATTTTCTCTTAGATAAGTGCTAGAAAGTTATGGTTTTTTCTGCTATGTTTAACTTTGCACTGAAGGGAATTTGAATGAAATCCAATTAGATTGAATTAGACTGAATTGATTGGATTGTTGGTTGTATTAGATTGTTTCCTATTTTAAATAAAAAAAATTTTTTTTGAAACATCAGCTAATATATTTTCGATTAAAAATTTATATTTTTAGGTCGAAAATTCAACTCTTTGGTTGAAAGTTGAAGTTGAAAATTTCAGAAAAAACCGCAAGTTTCTATCATTAGCATAGAAAATATTATGAGCAATGATAATAAATTCTTTAAGAAATTTTTTTTTTTATCATTAATTAATTATTACTTTAATCTAATTGAAAAGTGATAAAAAGTTGAAAATTTTAGGGAAAAACCGCAACTTTGTAGCATTATTTTAAGGGAATATTGTTATAATTATTAACAAATTGTGTAAACAATTATTATTGTTAACTTTTATTGATTAATACTTCACTTCAACTGAAAAGTTGAAAATAAGTTGGAAAATTTAGAAAAAACCTTGACTTTCTAATCCTCTCCTAAGAGAAAGTTGCTAAAAACAATAATAAATTGTTAAACATTTTTTTTTAAATATCCAATTATCAGTATAAAGTAGGATTCCATGTATTTCAAACAATCTGCGTTAATAAAACCGCACAAAACCATAATTAACACCAAAACCCGAAAAATCCATTTTTTCACTTATGGGGGCTTTTTGGGACTATAAAACAGACTTATGGGGGTGATATTCGAAAAATAATATTTTACCCGCATTCTGTGACTGATTGTGAAGAGAAATGGTGAATTTCGAACTCTGTTCATCTAATATTGAGAATTCCGAATAAAATTTACCAAAACGTCTTTTATCCTTATGAGAAATACGTGTTAAACTTCATGGGGCTTGCGCCACTTCTAAATATTATTCAAAAAAAAATTCATTTATTTTTTTGTGGATTCAAACAAATTTCCGGGCGTTTTGCATAAAAATTCGGAAAAAAAATTTCTAATGCATTTTTGGACCACCCTACTTTTTACGCTTCGGCACACTACTTCAACACTGGAACTCTGGTACTTAGATTTATTCCATCCAATTTAAAAACGTGATCCAGTAATTATAATCTTGCGGGTCGTAATGTGTTATATACGGGTCGAAATCATAAATGTAATTATTCATCAATTATTACAATTATACAACTATATAATTGAATAATTGAGAAATAAAATTCCGATCCGAGTTTTCGTGGATTTTCCTATTAGTAGTCACCCTGAACTACCGGAGAATATACAAATAAAATAATCACACAGATGCTATGATACGATAGATCGAAGTGAGAGAAGCATTTTTAGCCAATGAATCACGAAAATCACTTATCACCCTGAAGTGGGTTCTCATTCAGATTTGAGAATAGGTCCCAAGAGTCAAGATGCGATCAGAGATCCCAATTTCTTCTACGATAACACTGGACCGATAGAGTCAGCTATATACACGATAGAAATGGAATGGCGCGAATCATTTGTCATTTGTCATCGTATTCCGTTAGTTTGGGCACGTGCACGATTATTTGCGAGCTCGTCAAGCGATACTGGCCCGGGAAAACGATGTATCGCTAGGCGATCTAAAATCATCGAACAATGAGCGCTAACTGGATAACTGGAAGGGTCCTTATCGCGCGCGGGCGATAAAGGGCCCCTCATATTACATTATACCTCCCGTAATATAATGTATCTGCTTACAACCCCCGTAACACTTCATAGCACCTCGGCCAAATGACTACATTCAGATGGTAATACGTGTAGCGCGATATCTCCGGCGATGAGGGTGAGTTGCGATTAACAATTTAGGTTAGGGTGAAATGAGGGTCTTCTGCGGACGAAGACCTTCTCTGAAAGCGTCGCCAAATAATCTTTCCTCTAAAAGGAGGGTGAGAGGAGAGAACGTTTATCCGAGAAAAGTAAATACAGCCCCACCTCTCGTACACTTTTATTATCTCGACTTGGGGTAAAGGAGAGAAGACGTAGATTTCTTATGGATTCTTCTAATCTGTGCATATATTTGTATTGATCATAAAATAATTGAAAGATAGAGATATTGGTTCTTAGGTTTGTTTTCTAAACCTATAAGGTATCTTGACAGATTTTCTCAATATTGATAAAGATGTCAAGGAAGAACATTTTTTATCTTCTTTGTTCTAATAATATCAAGCCAATAACCATTTGTTTCCTGCATTTGGAAAATGTGTTCAATAGTCGTTGTAGGAAATTTTGCAAAAGTTCGACATGAAAGTTTTTTTAGTGAGTTTTTATATTTTTTTCGAGAGCCTCTAAATTTTGGACTGTCACGATTACTGTCTGTTTCGTAACGATTAAGGTTATAGAATATTGAATGTTACCGAAAATATACTATGTATGAAATCTAGACTTCCCGACGAGTGTGAAACTTTTGATCGATTCAATAGAAATCTCTGGAATATTTATCCGTGATTATGATTGTTTTATTGTCTATTATAATAGGAAGGAATACGATTAAGGGAGAAAGTCGTGAACTAGGGTCAGATCAGGGAATTGTGGTAATCGAATTATAATTCACTTGCGAGGTGGTTACCTGAAACGTTTGATTCCTATTATTTCAAAAAACATTTCTTTTCTTACATAATAAATATGTCGAGTAAAATAATTTAGGTGTCTTTATTGATTTCACCTTCTTTACATTATAATTTCGGTTCAAAGAACGCCACCAGCTTCAACTCAGCCATCTGAAATGGCGCCCAACGTGGGGCACGGAGTCACGACCCTGAGATTAGGAGTCTCATCCTCTACCGACTGAGCTAGCAGCATGAGCCAGAGGCTCAATACACGAGTCGGAAATAAAGGAAAATGCTGCAATATCATTGCAATTTCGTGTGCGCCCATGTATGACACGTTTTTATCGCAACGACTGTTCGAGAAAATTATGAAACAATTTTTCACATTTATAAAGAAAATTTTCGATCCCGAATTTGCAAAGCTTCTTATCTCTAAACTGCGCCAGTACGTCAGTTTTTGTAAACTCAAAAAGTCTTTTTTATAATCTACTAGACGAATCTGGTTAAAAAATTACTAGTTATTTCAATCTGAAATTATGGTTGATACGACTTTAAAATTCTTGTTAATTAGCTGTGGTAGATTTTTTCTGGGTATTTTTTGGGATTTTCTGGGATACATATTTTTCGGATGTCTCCGAAAAATCTTAGCATTATAGGCAAAAAATAATAAGAAACGTAAATGTTCCAGAATTTTTGCATTGACTAATGGATCCAAGTGAATGTTGCAGAAAATCCCAAAGAAAATGAACTTGACGAAAATTTCCGAAAACAAAATGTCTAAATGATATGATAATTCCCTCAAGTGTCGTATCTATTCTATCTCTGTTCATTATTATAATATATACATAATTTAAGGATACATTTTGGAAAAGGGAAATATTCTTGATACCCTCTGCTCACGGAAATATTTTCAAAATTTTTTTTATTTCGATAGAATCGATGTATTTTCATAGAGCCAAACCTGCGATTCTGATCCAATGGACCAGAGATATTGGGACCCGCAAAATTATCTTATGACGCCATCTATAATTCTAATGCGGTCAAAATGTCAACTAGCAAAATGAGTTACAGTTCTGAAATGCATTTTAATTTGTGCAGGGGAACCAATTCAGGATTATTTTGGCAGTTTGAAAAAATAAGTAAGCAATTAAAAAATGTATCTTCTGAAAACAAAGTGTTTATGACGGAATTTTCATCATGTTCAGTGAAAAAAAGAACACATTTACTATCAAAGCTGATCTTTCTCAAAAAAAAAATCTTTTTACTACATCATCTAAGTTTCAGTAAATTTAATATTGGATAAACTTTTATTGACGCAAAAATGAACTCGGACTCATTAAACATCAATTTATACCTCAAATATGCAATATCTAAAGAAGTATAATCCTAAAGTTTTAGGTTAGATTTGATACAATAAATTGAAATAATAGTTTCATTGAGAAAAAACACTTTTGACAAAGAACGATCGTAAAATCACTTTCATGCATAAATTTGAATGCACCTTAAAAATTCGACCTCCTTGCTTGTTCGCGACACTAGCGCAATCTAGATTTTAGATCCCGAAAAATTGAGATCCCGCTTGGACGAAAAATTCTGGTCCAATGGACTCGATTTATTTTGGTCATTGCTTGGCCCAGGTTTTTGGTCCAATGGGCCGGGATCCCGGTCCAAGGGATTGAGAGCCTATTGTGGAAAATCGATGGTTAACAGAATATCTGGTTAAATTAACCAAAGCTTCAAGTCATGCTGGCCAGATTGTAGAAATATTCAGCAACGAGAAATCTGTCTAGTTGATGATTATGGTTATATTTAGAAGAAATTATGAGAAATTTACCACAAGAACTGATTAGAACAACTAGAAAATGGTCAGATTTAAATTTCTAATACTTTCAACCAGAACTCATAGTAAGGACTTATTTTACTTTCTGTTCCGGTGAGGATAACCGGAATTATGACTAATTCGTCCAAATTTTTTTAAGTGTATTATTGATGGACGCTCCCTGATGAAAATATTCGAAATTGTATTAAATTTTAAGTCAAAATATGCAAAAACAATGTCCGAGGTTCGGGATAAATACTTGAACGAAAACAACATTGTTTTTGTTGGTCTCCAGAAACATAAATGGGTTCTTTTTTACCATTAGTCATTCAAGATTTAATTGTATCATTTCCTATCCTACCCAAAACTTATAAACTTGAAGTAATACAAAATTCAGAATATAATAAAATCTGGGGAAAAGAATGACTCAAATAATACTTTTCTTGAAATGGGGCAGCTCGGGGCAGCAAGTGAAAACGGTTTCGGAAAGTAGACGCTTTTCCGCAATGGAAACAACAAATCTCGACACTAGAATTCGCAGAAAAAAAAAAATTCTCTACGTGAACTTGTAAATCGGGTTCGAAAGAAGATAAATTTTTACCCTTCAAGACATCGCACACATCATAAACATGTTTGCGAATTCTACATATTTCATTATTAATTCTTAAGGGGACCGTCTAACTGACACGCTAGAAAAAAAAGCTATTTTTGGAATTTTTTCTTGTACTTTTGCCATTTAGTTATTTTTTCATAGATCATAATTTTTATAGGCGGGTTACCTAGTATTTGTCATACCTAATCCAACCCATTTTAATTTTTTTGTTTCAGGCTAGCCGTTACCGAGATCTGCTTGGTACCGTTTTGCACTATGTTTTCGAGGAGTCTACGCACGGCCACCATTCTTTACATTAAATTGCACTAAAATGAATTAAAAAATTTTTGTACGTATTTCAAGACATTTTTTAATGATATCTAACAATATTTATATCCGTATCTTTCATTACACACTCAAAAAAAATTCCCAAAAACAGATTTTTTTTTCAAGCGTATCAATGAGACGGTTCCCTTAATGTACGTACCTTCACGAGCATTTTCCTTGTCGCACAAACTTTATCCACCAAAAACTCACTGAATGTGGAAAATTCTAGAAAAATGTCCGACATTTTGAATTTTGGATTTTTGACTTCATATTCGAAATCAGCAACCCTAAAAACCCCTTGATACTCATTTTCAAGTGAATGCATTTTTAGAAATTTTTAGAAAATCGGCCTCCATTTTGGGTCCGTCATTCTGAATTTTGGATTTTTGACTTCGTTTTCGAAATCAGCAAACCCAGAAACCTTATATGAGTACTCGAACGAAGTGAAATATTGAGATTCTGATTTTTGGCCAGCTTTTTGGGTTTTTGAACCACTGTGCGTGGTAACAATAATATGGGAATCGATTTTTTACAATTATATTCGAGAAATCTATATGTATATTGTGGTAGAGTAAAAATGCTCAAATTTATAGAATCAGTCTATAATACAAAACAAGAAGCTGAACAGTTTTTGTATTTTTTGAGTATCTTGAGATCGTTGACGAAAATGTGTCTTTGTGGTTCACCAAAAAGTAATACAATTAAAAGTTCATTAATATAATCCACCATTCGATATCAACTTTTCATATTAGAAGTTTCATAAAATGTCCAAAAATTACGTTATTTGGATCCTACTAAACGTAGATTTGCTTTGGAAAAAGTCGTATAAGTCAAATACTAATAAGTCCGGAATGGGTAGGACTTAGTTTCAATAAATGAAAGGTTCCGAGTAAGTATCCAATTTTTCATCTAGAAACATCTGCATGAGGAACTCATTTTTTGACATTTAAAAAAAATTCCAAGTTAAACCATTTTTTTCTAATTTTCTATTTCAACTAGAACAACAAATGCGTTCCCGGCATACTTATTTATGACCCAAATGCACTAAAAATTTGTCTCTGGTATGCTTTGAAAACAATAATTTGTTAATCAGAGAAAACTGGCGTTTAAACTGCTACGATTACTTGAATATTATATGAAGTCTCCTAAAGGACCTGAAGGAACCTAAACAGTCCGGGTGTCCGCTGAATTGCTTGCCTAATATCCTTTTGATTGAGGCGATAATTTTATATCAGTCAGTTAAATTCGCATAAACGTGATGGGCTCCTTAGGTCGTTTCGGTTTCCGAAGCAGAGGCAAGAGCCTCAAATCGTGTAATAAAATTGGCCGAACATTCTTTTATGAACCTCTTTTTTTTGCAGCCGCCGACCGCGGCAAGGCGCCACTAGGTTGCAGATCCAAGGACACGACGGAGTATTAGTCACGGGCGTGCGGTGTGTGATTTGATTATCGAATTTCGTCACAGTGCAATAATTTAGACACGGCCGAGCAGAGTTCGTGGCTTTGACTCAAGTCCGCCATTTCTCGGGTTGCATGTCGCCAAGTATGACCTGCACCCGCTACGGCTATTGACTGGGGCAACTTTTCATTAAAGTCAGATTTCGCAAGATCCCTTCCTAGTGCCGCCATCGTCAGCTCGCGTATCTCATAATACGTTGATTACCTGCTTCGTAAATTTTGCTCTACCGGAACACTGCATTATGGTATTTTGCCGCTAGTGACTACTCCAAATTTTCGATGTTCGCAGCTGTGTCACTCGAGAAGAGAAGTGAAGCTGAAGCTTTATCGCTCAAGCTAGACGCACCTGGCAGCTGCGTGCCTCTGTGACCCCTAAGGGATTACGTTATACCTACATTAAACCCTTTTTGCTGGGAAGTCAATTAAGCGGAGGATTATGATAATATATACTTATGCAGATGCTGTCAGCAATGATTCTTTGACACAGTTTTTATGGTAGTTCAAAAACAAATTTTGTGGTCTCTAAATTTGAATCAGGTTAAAGTAACTGATTAAATCAGTAGCCCGGAAGGTGGCGCTCGGTGGCGAAACTACTGATTGTTCAGTTAAAAATGACTGAAATTTCCCGCCATATTTGAAATCAGCTCTTAAATTGAAATTGAATGAATTAGAAATTGAAATCGATATATTACATTTTAAATTATATGTTGATTCGTATCATAGTTTTCATAACCGTATATTTATAAAATAAGGTAATGAATTCCTTAGCTTGTGATTCGGCTTGCACCTCGACTGTTTCGAAGTTTTATTTAAATATAACTCTATGAAATTCAAGAAGAATACTAAGGAATGCGCAAAGTTCACGTTAAGCACACAATGTATTTTATACAGCACATCAAATGCTGAAATTGCGCTTGCGCGATCTACCAGCTGAATTTAGTGTCCGTCAGCTTGAACGAAAAATCTGTTCTATCCACTTCCTCTATTTATGCTCATATTAAATGGCTGTATATTAGTTTTTTTCCTTCCGAAAATCGGTCAAATGGTCGTCGATGTTCGTACATAACTGGAACATTTTCGTACAATAGAATTTTGTTGACAGTCTGATAAGATTTCAATTTATAATGAGGTGAAGCCTTTCACAGATTTTTTAAAGGCAGCCTCAAAATATTAGAGAATGTTCTTACCGGTAAGATTTGCAGAAGAACATTACCTAGCACTTTTAATTTTTCTAACCATGGGACTGCAGTAGTGGCTTTGAGTACTTCCTCCTCACAATTTCCCTTCGCCTAGAAAAGTTGTAAAAACTATGAGAGATGCTCACTATCATAATAGTCAGGATACATCAAATTAACGGCTTAAGACGATCTCAGGTTAGGGGCTGTTCATATATTACGTAACACGATTTCTCGTCAATTCTTCCCCCCCCCCTCCCCCTATGTAACGCAGTTTTCCGACTTTTCTTGTAGTTTTTCGCCATTGCGTAACACCAGTATAGACCCCCTCCCCCCGAATGTGTTACGTAATATATGGATGGCCCCTTACCGT
>WSXT02079455.1:0-12053 GCA_011762715.2 Neuroterus valhalla
ACAAAATGCGTATGTATTACGTACAAAAATTATGCAGAATTTGAACGGTCACCGTACGGAAATCGTACGGTTTTTTTGGGAAAAAATCTGTACGACAACCGTACGAATATTGTACGGGAAATGTACGTTTCCGTACGGGCAACGTACGGGTACCGTACCGGGGACCCGTACGGAAACCTTACGGTTTCTGTACGGAATCCGTACGTATATTTTTGGCGAGGTACGCTTTTTCTGGAAGAACTTGAAAATGAAAAGATTATAAATTCAAATCAATAAAAATGTTATCATTGTACAACTGATATTTCTTTACAGTTGGGCTCTCAAACAAAAAATTTATAAATTCAGCAATCCTGATAAATATACAATTGGATTTTTCGATATTGTTTCTACGCTGACAAATGTATATTCGTAACTTATTTTCTCCATTAATAATCAATGGAAAGAACTTAGACAACATACTTTTTTTAGATAAGAAGACTTTGATAAGGCTCCCAGTTTATGCTAAGATTCTTCTTATTGCAAATATAATTTTTTTTTTACAAACAAATGTGTGGACTTCCGTTTCTCGCGTGAATGTTCACAGTCGCAGTGCACGCCATTGGGAAGTTTTTCTTGGATATTGGTCGAATGCAAGGTGTGTGAGTGGAAAAAGTGCGTGCAAGTGATTAGTAGGTGAAGGTGTCAATGATGTGAGAAAGTGGAGAGTTGGCGTGTGGGTATTTTTTGCGATTGAGTCGGATTTGTGTGATAAAAATACAGCTGTTAGTTTGGAGTGACACAATGAGAGGCGTAGGTACGGGGTTTAGGCGCTAGAGACGCTAGAAACGGTGAGGTCAAAAGTGGGGAGTTTTTGAATGGAATTGATGGGTGACATGGGAAGTGAAAGCAAGGAAGAAAGGGACTCCGAAGGTAAAGTGTTTGAAACGCCAAAAGGAGAGAAAAACGGAAGGAAGGCGAGGGGTAAATATAAAAAGACATTAGAAAGGGAGAGGTTAAGAGCAAAAAGTTTGGGATGCATAGAAAGTTTTATTAAAAGAAGAAGAGAGGGAAGGAGCAGTGAAGAAACAGAAGAAGTAGGAGTGACCTTTAAACACCGAAAATAGTGAGGAAACCGCCGAGGGGAAAAGGTATTGGGGATATGGAGGATAAAAGAGAAGAGGTTGGAGAGGCGTTGAAAGAAGTCAATGTGTTAGAAATCCGTAAAATGATGGTAGAGGTGATCGATATGCAGGACAAGAGACACGGAAATGAGACGGGAAATGGCGGAACTTAGAAGAGAAATGGGAGAAAGTTAGGGAAACCTTGGAGAAAAGGATGCAGAATCTCGAGCAACAACTAGAAAAGCAGGAAGTCCCAAAGAATGAAAATGGATGAGAGAGAAGAAAGAAGGAACAATATAGTGAATGAAGGTATAAGATCGGAGGGGACGGATTTGAAGAAAGGTGTACAAGATGTGTTAAATAGGATAAATGCGAAGGTACTAGTAGGAGAAGTTAGGAGTATCGGAAGGGATGGTGAAAGAAGGGATAAAATAGCGCTGGTAAAATTGAAGAATCGGGAAGATAAGAGGGAAGTAATGTTAAAGAAAGGGCAGTTATATGGCAGTGAGCAGAGAATCGAAGAAGATGAGTTCAGGAAAATAGCAGCAGAGGAGAGAAGGAACGGGAAGGAAACTTGGGTTGAGCATGGAAAAATAAGAATACAAAATATATGGTGGGATTGAAATGAAGAGGCAGAAAAGTTAGTAAAAAGTAGGGTGTCGGGAGACTGAAGGAGAAAGGAAGGAGAAAGGGGAGAATAAGAAATAGAAGAAAGCAAAAAAGAAAGGAAGGAAGTGAGAATGGAAAATATGTTACTGGAATGTAGCAGGATTGGAGAAGAAAGATAGAGGATTTATGAGAAATTCGGAGCAGTGGGAGGTGATAGTAATGATGGAAACGTGGCTAGATGAAAAAAGATGGGTAAGAGGAAGGTTACTAAGAGGTTACAGTTGGCAATGACAAAGTGCAAAGAGGAGGAATAGGGAAGGCAGAGCAATAGGAGGAATGGTGATGAGAATAAGGAAGGAATATCTACACGAGAAGGTTAGGAGAGTGATAAAGGAAGAAATTGAAGGATTATTGGTACAAGAGATAAAGATGGGGGAGAGAGATGGGAGATAGTGGGAGTGTATGTTAACGGAGATATGCAGGCGAAAACTAAGGATATAAAAGAACTCATAGAAGAAAAGGAGCAGGGAATTAGGCTTATAAAAGGAGGAGATTTTGATGCAAGAACAGGAGATAAATGAGGAAGGGAATGGGGGGAAGAGCCAAGAGGAAAATCAAAAGACAAGATACTGAATGGGGAAGGGAAGAAATTGTTAAGGTGCTTAAAGGAAACGGGATGGCTTATCATAAACGGAAATATAGAGGGGGATGAGGAAGGTGAATATATACACGTTTGGGAGGCGAAAAGAGAACGGTCATTGACTCTGTGATAGTAGACGACGAGGTAACAGAGGAGGTCAAGAAACTAGAGGTAGGAGAATATATAGATTCTGAAAACTTTCCATTAATACTGACGTTAGAGGTTATTATACTGCTGAAGATTCGGGTAAGGAGGAAATAAAGGTAAATAGAACAGGACGAGGGGATTGATCAATAGAGGAAAAGAGCAGTTCAAAGAGAAGCTGAAGGATGTAAAAATGGGAGAAGGAAATGTAAGTGAGGAGATAAAAATAATGATAGGAGAAATAAAAAGAATTTTACAGGAAACAACGAGAGAGAAGGTAGTGGTGGAGGGGACAGAAATAGATGGGATGAGGAATGTAAAGAGAAAAGAAGTAAGTGAGAAAAGAGCTAAGAAGATAGAGGGAAGGAAAAAGTAGTGGAGATGAGAATAGAAGAAAAATGAAGGAATATACTGAAATGTGTGATAAGAAAAAAGACGAGGAAAATAGGAAGTTTAAAGAAGTGGTGGAAAGGCTATAACAGAAGAAGAGGTTTGGAAAGTTGTAAATGAAGAAAGAAAAAGAAGAAGAAGAGTAAACCAAGATATTGAGATGGTAGAATGAAAAAATTATTTTACGGATTTGCTAGAACGGGTAGAAAATAAAGCTAGGAAGGGTGGAAGAGAAGGGAGAGAAAGAGACGAGGAATAGGACACAACAAGAGAAGAAATTAATAATGTGCTAGGAATATTGAAGGAGGGGAAAGCTCCAGGTCTGGATGAAATTCCGAATGAAGTATGGGAATATGGGGAGAACGAGCTGAAGGAATGGGCATGAGGAGTAGAGGAGGGGGTCGGCCAGATATATGGAAGGAAGGGTAGTGGTACCGATTATGAAGAAAGGCAAAGGATAGGAGGTTAAGGATCATAGGGGACTGACGCTAATACCAACCTTGTACAAAATATATGTAACGGTCTTATGGGAGAGATTGAAAAAAGAAGTAGAAGAAAAAAAGATAGTGCCACCAAATCAGACGGGGTTTCGAAAAGGGATGGGGGGATGGACAACATATAATATGTTGTAAATTATATAATAAATAGGATGATTAAAAAGGAAAAGGGAGGTATGATAGCGATGATCGTAGACCTAATAATGACATTCAATTCTCTGGAACAGGAAGAGTTGGAAAGAGTTGGAATCTTTCGTGAGACAAAAAGCAGGGTGCAAGTAGCCAACTAAGTAGGTGATAGTTTCTGGTCGGTGAGAGGAGTAAGGCAAGGGTGTCCTCTGAGCTCACTCTTATTATACATTTTGATCTCGGACTTGGAAGAAAGAATGAACGGAAAAGAATGGGGAGGTGTAAAGATAGAAAGAATAAAGATATATACACTGGCATACGCAGATGAGATAGTAATGATGGCAGAAGATGAAGAGCGATTGGCGGGTCTAATTACAGGGTTAGAGAAATACTTAGGTGAAAAGAAATTAAAACTGAATGTAGGAAAAAAGAAGAAGAATGAGGTTTAGAAAAGGAAGGGGAAAGAAAAAAGTATGGACTGGGAGATGGCAGGGAGTGAAGATAGAAGAAGTGAAGGAGTTTAAATATTTGCGATACACCTTGCAAGCAAATGGAGATCATAAGATACATATAAGAGAAGGAATAAAAAAAGCGGCAGGGGTAATGAAGCAGGTATGGGGTATAAGAAAAAGAAGATTTAAGAAAGATTGGAATAGAAGAATGTGGTTGTTTGATACCCTGGTATGGCCGGTTTTAAGATATGGAGCAGAAATATGGGGATGGAAGGAAAGGGAAGAGATAGAAAGGTTACAGGAACGGTATGTGAGATGGACGCTAGACGTGGATTGGAGGGCACCTGGATACATGGTGAAGGAGGTGGAAGAAAGAAGAGGGAAAGCGATCGAGTTAACGAAATGGGAAATATATATTTGACAATCTTTGAGACATTTAGGGGTTAGAAACAAAGAAAATAGGAAAATAATGGAGAAAATGAAGATAAAATAGTTTTAGAATAACATACTTGTTCTAAATTTCATAATTTTTATTTTGATATTAGGAAAGTTGAAATTTTCAATATAGAGCGAAATGAAGCTCAACGATTAACTTTGAGAATGATTTATATGAAAAAGAGAAAAAATGCAGTTAATTGAAGAATCGATGTTCAAAACTCGAGTATTATTTAACACAGTCTAGTTTTTCGAATTAAAATTGAAAGATTTCAAACTTTCCCGGGTAAAAATATCAGATGACATCTTAACATAACCTCGATGGAAGCCGTTGCGAGTGGTACATGTCCTTCTACAATTATTAATTAGAAGTGTTACTAGTTTTTTTTTAATTCAGGATATTTTTAACAATCCAGGATTGTTATCTAATATAACTCCTCGACATGACTATTTCAACTGACATTATTATACCTTCAATACAAATTACCTTCCGATTTATTAATGGGAATGTATATTATTTTTCAGCATTCTTCAATTTCATCGATGAGGTAAATGTCTCTATAATTCTTATAAAATTGTATTACTTCGCATCTTATCTTTTATAAATTATGCTACTGTTTACAGTGATATTTAAGGAATATCGTGTTTTTCCAGCTTCAAAGATTTTTTGTTAAGAAAAATCATTTGATAAGGATACAGAACTGTATCGAAACGCGTTAGCTGGGATTGGCTACTAATGAAATTTTATTTCATTTAACTTGTCTGGAAAAAATAATTTTATGAAAAATTATTCAATTGGCTTCACACGAACAACATCATGAACAGCTATAAAGATTTCTAACAATGACTTTAAGAGGATTACGATTTCTACACTGATAGTATTGTCCAAGAATGGAAGAGTATTTCCCTCTACTCCAAAAACCGTAAGAATCAAAGAAGATTTCTCTTCCTTTGTGAGGGATAATGATATTTTACCAAACTATATAATTATAATATAAGTTCAAACATTAGATGTTTTTGCATCATAGTTTGTAATAATACAGAAAAATCAATTGTTTTGTTAGATAAAAAAGTTTTACAACAAGGAATTGAAGATTTATCTGCAGAAATAAAAATTTGACCCTCTTATTTATTTGAAAAATAAAATTATTAGGAAAACTGTTATTCAATTTTTTATTGATTTTGAAAAGTGAACAACTAACGATACTGAAAATTTGGTAAGTGATCACTAGAAATGGATGATCAGACATGTCTGAGAAGCATTCCTGAAGATGCAAAAGAAGCGATAAGTCTTGGAAGTAAATTCGGTACTTCTTTTAATGAAAAAAATTTGAATCTTTTTAGAATCTAACTAAGATCCTATTTTAACTATCGCTGATATAAGTAACGAAAATATTTTAATAAATAAACAAGATTCCATCAGAAAGGCTCTACAACTTCTAAATTCTGGAATAAGTTATGGAAAATTAAATTTTGATCCCATAAAATCAGCATTTCTCATGGATATGCAATCGTATCTCTCGATATTGTTTCTATGTTTACAAATATATCTTGGTAACTTATTTATAATTCCATTGATAATAAATGGAAAGAACATAACCAATATACTTTTTCAGATAACAAAACTTTGATAAGGCTCTCAGCTTATGCCTAGATTCTTCTTGTTGCAAATATAATAATGTTTTTTAAAACAAATGTTTGGACTCCCGATGGGGTCACGATTTTCAGCAGTAGCCACAAATATCGTGAAGAAAAATATTGAAAAAGAAATTTTGAATAATTAAGACTATCACAATATTTTTATTATAGATCTATAGAAGATTCATTATTTGTCTCACAAAAAATAAAGAAGTTGTCATTCTTAGAAAATTTAATTTAGCAAATGAAAAACTAAAATTTAGTATTGAATTAGTGGAGGAAAATGAAATCAATTTCAAGTCAATAAACATAATCGGGATTATCCACAAATAAAGTTTGAATTTATTTGCTCAGTCTAAGATGAATAATTTTATTGAAATTATTTTACTAAAAAAAAAGAATAGAGAAATAATTATTCCATTTAAATTTTTTCAAATTTAGTTGAGGGCTTTTAAACGTAGTTAGATGCTCTACAATTTAGAGGTAATTTTTTATTTCTCTTTGAAGTCCTTGAATCTTTTTCATTTCACTTGAATTTCTTTAGATTTTTAAATATTCTTATTCGCATTTTTTGCATTTTTTAAATTAACTTGAATTCTTTGTATTTTTTCAATTCACTTGGAATCCTTCAGATTTTCTTTAATTCGCTTGACTTTCTAGAAATTCTATGGATTATTTCACAATCTTTTGAATTTCCTATAATTCTTCTCCGAATTTTCTAAATTATCTCTTCCTGCTGAATTTACTTGAATTCCTCTCACTTTCCTCAGATTTGTCTGAATTTGCTTAAATTGCTTCGATTTCAGAATTTCTTTTGTGTAATTGTAAATCCACTGAGTTCTTCCAAAAGCAGCTCTTGTTAAAATTAACTATTGGTTTTAAGTCGAATTTCGGACGTTTAAAAGAAATTTGAGTCTTGTTTTCTTCCAATTTAAAAATTATTAATTTTCATGAAACTCTTTTAAATTCACGAAAGTTAGTTTTATTCGTTGTATTTTTTTCAATTCTTCTGAATTTACCTTGATCTCTCTTGAATCAAATTCAATTTCACTACTTCCAATTCAGTTTAATTCTATTAAATTTTTCGGGAGTTGGTTTGATTTTTTTGAAACCTCTTCAATTTACTCGTGCACCTCTCACCTTCCCTGAATTTTTCTGAACTCTTTGAAATATCTTTGACTTTATTTGATTCTTTTCAATTATTCATATCCCTTTAAATCCACTTGATTTTTTTTTGGAATGTTTCGAATTCTTCGGAATTGGTTCTTATCCTGCTAAATCTTCTTCAATTCCCCTGAATGTCTCTGAATTTCTTTGTATTCTTTTGAATTCCCCACGATCATTCAAATTTTTTGGAATCATTTTGATTTCTTTCAAATCTCCTCCAGTAATTCCAAATGCAACTCCCTTCATTTCTTCCAGATACGCCTATATTCCACTAGATTCTCCAGATTATTTCAAAGTCACTTAAAAGGTTTCCAACTCTTCGGGGTTTGTTCGGAATCACAAGAATCTTCCGAATTCGCATCAGTTGTTAGAAGAATATTTTTAAATATCTTGGAATTTTTTTTTCCATAGAATCGACCAAAGTTTAGTTGAATTCTTCCTATTCTCTTGGAATCTTTCGAATTCTTTTATACCATTCTTCATTCTTTCAAATTCTTTTGAGTTTTTTAGAATCCTGTAGGTTTTTATCGTATTTCAAATGAGCTTCTATTATTCTGAATAAACTTCACTTGAATTCACCTTGATTGCATAAATTCATTCAACTTCTTTTTAATTTCTCCCAATTCTATTCAAATTATTTTTATATCTCTGAATGAGGCTTTACTCGCTTGAATTCTCGGATATTTCGTCAATTTTTGAAATTTCCTTAAATATCTTTGATTTCTTCAGACTCTTGAGAATTGACTTGAATTGTCTCTAATTTTTGATGTACTGTTGAATTATATTTTATTATTATAAGTTTGCTGAAACGTTACTGTATTCAGGTGTACTTTAACATTACTAGTAGTTATTAGTTATTCATTATTATTAGTAGTTATTTCATTATGAGCTATATAATTTTCAGAATTGGATCTCTTGTGATTGTTGAGGATTGAGGTGATTTTGTCAACTTGGAACTGAACTCAGTTGATCTTTGCAGTCAGTGTGTGTTTCCGATACATCCAACTCCTGGTATGTCCCCCACTCCAGGGTTCCGAGTCCTCAGGGTGGGTATAGAATGGAATCTGTCCAACCCCAACGAACCTTCAACGAGGAAGACTCGAGACGAGATGCTGCCAGGAACTGGAGATGGATAGTAATGTGGAATGGAAACGACAAGAGTGGTATGCCGAGAATCGAGTATCGAGTCATACGTACCAAGATCCTGAAATGTACATTATCCCACTGATAAACCGGCCCTAGACTAAATGACAAACCCAAGTATTCTCCATCTCCAGGATTGAAATATATAAATAAAAAATAAAAATTAAAGTTGGTGCATGGCCAGTATTCCTTTGCTTCCCTTCCCTTCCATCATCGTCCCTAATCTCACCCATTGTTACCACTTGCCTTACTCTTCCCTCACCTCTCACTTCTATTACCCTCTCCCCTTTTCCACCCACTCTTTCTTCTTTTCACCCCTAACTTTCCTGCACTACACTGCACTGCACCACACTGCACTGCACCACACCACACTTCCTCTTCTTTCCCTCCACGTCATCTTTCCCTCTCCTGAATCCCCCTTGCTCTCCTCAACTCTATCCTCTCACTCCCTGACTTTCTTTTATCTCGCCTCTCACACCTGCTTTACTCTCTTCGTTCTGAACCCGTATTCCTCTTTGTCCTCTCTACATTCCCCACATGTCGACCCGTCACCACTCTCTCTCTCTTCATCTGCTTTACCCCGCATCTCACTTATTTTTGCTTCCCCTGGACCAACCCCTCTCTCTACCTACTTTCCCACCCTTCTTGACAACTCACTTTCATATCCCTCTCCTCGTAACATCCTATTCGCCTTCTTTTTCCCTTCTCCTTTTAATACTTCCCTTCGTGAGAAAAAATTGCGATGGACGTATACGCGACTGAAACTGTAAGAGATTCTGCCCGGGGCACATTCAAGCAAAAACAAAATTTTTGTAGACAAATTGATTTTCAGAAGACATCAACCTCATCTATTCCACTCTTTCTCCCTAAAACCTCACACCCTTTTCTCCTGTTCCTCATCCGTCAATTACCCCAACCGTTCTCAGACCTAACCTACTCGCCTTCTTCTCTCCCCTCAGCGATTTGACTTAACTTACACTAATCCCTATACCCTCACTCACCTTTTCATGCTTCTCATCAAACATTCTGTCACTTACCTTCACTTGCTTCCCTTTTCCACTTGTACTTATTTTCATCTATTTCTTTCCTTTACTGCACTGTCCTATACGACACTTCCTCCCCTTTCCCTGCATGTCCTTTTCCCCTTTGCTGAATCCTCCCCTCGAACCCATTGTTTTACTCGCTACCTTCCGTTCCCTTTCTTTACTCCTCTGCAACTTCCTTTTCCTTTTTGCCTCAATTCGCTTGTCCTCTTCAAAAACCTCACATGTCTACCCATCACTACTCTCACTTCATCTCTTTCACCCCTTTTCTCACTTTTTTCCCTCGAGTTTCACCTTTCTCGAACCTTTTATTTCCGCTTCCCACCTTTTGCTCTACACCTTGCACTCAGATTTATGCCCGTCCCTCCTTTTGGACAGGGAGGGAGGACTTCTGCTGCTGCACGAGGCGCATTAGAACAAAAAGGAGCGTGCGTGGACGAATTGATTCTAAGAGACTTCAATCCCTTCTATCTCATTCTTATCTTCTACCCCTTACTACTCACTATCCTTTTCCCCACTTACACCTCATCTCACAATTTCCTCCTGACTCCCACTTCCCTTATTCCTCTCCCTCTCCTCCTTCTCATGCTTCTCACACAAGATGCTCTGCACTTACATTTATTCTCACTTCTTTCCTTGTTTCCTTCTTTCCTTCTTACTCTTCCTTTCCCTCGCCATTGACTCCCTCCCCCTTTCCTCTTACGTTCTTTTTCCGTTTACTGGTTCCTTTTTTACACCCCCTCCCCTTACCTTTATCCGATGACTCCTTAAATTCCCCCAACTTCACCCCTTACACTTTTCCACTCTTATCCCCTGTAACATGTACTTCCATTCAGCCTTTATTCCTTGCGACCCTCACTCCCATTTTTCTTCATCCGTCTTCTCCTTAACTTTCTATTTACCTCCCCAAACTTCTTCTTGTAGATTTTAATTGTGTTGATCCCATCAAATTTCCTATCCTTGCACATCATCCCTCCTTGCACACTTTCTCGAGTACCTTACCCCTCGACCCGTTCCTCCACCTCAAATTCTCTAGCTTTCCCTCCCCTCTCTTCACCTACTTTACCCTACTTCCTCGCGCCTCCCTCTCTATACCTCTCTTTATACCAAAGTAACCGTTCTCCACTTTCCTCCTACTAACTTCCCAACTGTTCAAAGCTTCCTGTTCCTACAACACCGCCCTCCCTTCTTTCCAGCCATTAGCTACCTTCTCAGAAAATGTGAAATAGAAAAGACAGGAGTAGTACATGAACATAGAAATAGTAATAGACTAGCCACGTGATCCCCATTTCCGGCGCGGAGATTGAAGCCCTAGTACCGGAGAGAAGAAAGGGGACTGGACCATGTTGTTCTGCAAGTGCAGAGGGGAGAAGTGGAAGAAGGAGAATCGTCTGCACTGTCTCTCTCAATGACGTTTCAGAATACCAAAATGGCGGACCTCTTCCTATGTTAATCAAATGGTATTTCCCTTCCCTACCTTATCCGATCCGATCCTCCCCTAAGAATCCCTCACTTACCCTCTCGTCTCTGATGCTTCTTACACCATCATGTTTTACAAATTTTTTTTTTTACATAAAATTCTTAATGCTAACATCCGTCCACCCTTTATATGTGCATCATCATTCATCCATACCTTATTACTATGACCGCTCGCTCGCTATGCCTTCCTCGCTTCGCCTTGCACGCATTTTCCTACGTTTCGCCAGCGTCGCATTGCCAAACTCTGCCTCCACGGTTCCTACCAATCTCTTATCTTCTATGCCTTATTTGGTATTCCTTATCTGCTATTTACATTATTTACATCTTTCTTACATATAATCCTTCTCCTTTTTACACAACTATCTTCATTCCTTCTCCTCCTTCTTTCTCTTCTCCTCCATCTGGCCCAACACCCCCTTGGCCCATGCAATCGCCCTTTTCTCCCTTTTTTCATGCAGTATCATTCCCATGCTTATTCCACTCCTCTATGACTCCTCGCATTCTTTCAACCAGTGTTCCACCTTTGCATACCCCTTCCCACACAACTCGCACATCCTCTTCTCCTGCGGAAGCCAGAACCTGTTAGCACCCTCCATGCTTCCACATCTCATTCTTGCTATTATTTCCTGACTTCCTTTCCCTTCTTTCTCACACAAATACTGCGCTCTCTTCATTGGCATAACTCACCCATATTTCTCATTATACCTTGACTCTCTCATCCCCCCCCCACCTCTGCCTTCATTTTCTCCATGCCGTTCCTCTTAACCATCTCATACACCTTTCTTCCTTCCCCGTAACTTCTTCTCACTTCATCCTCATGCAAACCATTATTTCGAAAATATCTTTCCCCCTCATCCTCCATTTTTCCCTCCTCTCTCCTTTTCTCCTTCTCCCACCAACACTCCCTCACCAGCCTTCTTCCCCTTCTTCCATGCATTTCTTCTCATACTTACACGCCCGGCTACCCGTCAAAATCCCTAAACTCGTTCTCCATGTCTCCCTTCTCACAATACAACTAGGTGTTCTTTTATCCAACCCCAGTGTCCATCTGATGTACCTTTCCTAAACCCTATTTACTTCTTCGCTTTCCTTCCACCCCCACACCTTTATTCCATACAGTAGCACGCTCATAACCAGGGAGTCAAACAGCTTCATTCTTCTTTCAAAGTCATCTGCAAACAACCTCT
>WSXT02079466.1:0-12052 GCA_011762715.2 Neuroterus valhalla
TTGTAGTTTGTACACGATCGAAACCCGAAACAACTTCATTTTCATAATAGATCATCGTGAAAGCCTTAAATCTATCAGCTATGATATGCATAAAAGGGTTGCTCAGCCCTGCTAAGGATAGGGTGGAACATTCCGAGGGTTCCCGAGGCCTCACACTTTGTACGGTCATCCACAGCTCCACTATTTGTTCGTTTGCCCTAGCCTATACTAGATTTGCTCTTGTACAATTATGTCTCTCCTCGATTTCTGGGTAATAATAACTGTCTATTTACAACGGCTATTCTAAAGGCCTTTGCTTCAACGCCTGGACTCGCAGGTCCACCTACAGCTGAACAGATCACGAGCTTTTAATTAAGTACGCAGATCTTAATATGTTCATCACGATTCCAAGCGTTCTATTCCCATTTATTCCGTCAACATCACCCCGAAAACTTCTGATGCTTCAACAAAGTAACCCAGCTTTTGTTCTTGAATCCTAGAAACCGCTAAGAAGAAACACATCTCAAAATCCACTCAAACTCTGTTTCTACTCTTATTTTTATAAAATTTATTTTGCATGCTATTCTATCCATTTACTTTATGCTTGCTATGTCTTGAATTTTATGTAAAATTACACTTTAACATTTTTTTTCAAATTGTGATTTATGCAAGACATTATTGATTTTTGTATGATGATATAAACCAACTATGTTTTATTATTAAAAATGTTTATTGAATGATTATATATTGCACCTGGAATTTGTGATTATTTCGATAAATCGTGATTTGTTATCTGAGAAACATCAATAAAAGAACCAAATTGGGAAATGAAATAGAAGGTTTTTGCTTGAGAAGTTAACACAGCGGTCAAAGTTTCAAGTAAATAAAACCAGGATCAGGTTTGAATCAGATCAAAAATCTAGAAAGTTCAGTGAAATTTTTATAAAAATCTGAAAACCTGAACTCCAGAATAATCAAGATCTTGACCAAAATATTTGCAACGAAATACAATCGAAACCGGATTAGGATCTTCTTATAAGCTGTTCAAATGATATGAATTTGAATCGGCATTGAAATAATGAACTAAGCGCTATCTTCACACGGGCCAATCAGTTTCCAAAATTCTTCATTAGAGGCTTCAGGGTACGCTATCCATCGCCCTCCCTCAGTGTCTTCAGAAACCCCATTATTACTCACTTTGTCCATTAGCGTTTAACCTCACATATCCCGCAGAAAATGCATGCCAAACGCGTTAACTTTGCTCTCACCCTTTTTTTGATACGTCCAGGTCTCGCTCCCAACGCAATAACTTTTGCTTTATTTACGTTAATCTCAATACCAACGCTCTTTATGCTCGTATCTAGTCTGATCGTCGTCCTCTGTCAATCATCGACCTATTCTATAGTGTTTTCATCTGATTGACTCAAACTTGCTTGATGGAGGAAAATACACCGCTGACAGGTAATTTTTCTCTCTAAGTGCTTTTCTTGCACGCATAAGGTTGACGATGAAGCGGAGAGATTGGAAAAGAAGAAGCATTCTGTATAGAGTGTCTTGGAGTACTTGGCATAAACTGGTTGATTAGTGGTGAATTAAAATAGTGATCAGAACATTTTTAAAACGATTTACTTCATTTTCATACTGACCCAAGTCCATTCAGCTTACAAGAATTTTATAATATGTCAACGAATAAAATCGTACCACTTCAATAATAGGTTCTTGAGTGGAATGATGTTTGATTGAACATAGGAATCGATTCGGGTGCCACAATTTCTGCAATATTCAAGTAATGCTCATATGAACACCACTGTCTGGTCTTGGATACATGGAAGCGAAAATTGATAGAAACGGCATTCGAGCACAACACATTTTTTTGTATTGAAAAATAGTAATCCTATAGTTCGGAGGGATTGGTGATTGTATTTGGGGTGTGACCTTCTGACGTATTTGAGCGAGGAATAGATAAGTTCGCAAGGTAAAGATCAACTGTTGAATAAAAAATTGATGTCTAACCTGTTTTCCGTGAGCCCAAGCATCCAGCTATAGCATCACGTCCAAAAATAGAATTTGAAATAGAGATTGAGAAGTTTACAAATTTTGTCACCAATTGAATATATGGAGTGGGGAAGAACTGTAGTTCCTCTAATGGAAAGCGACGGATCTGTTCGCTTATGCAGAGATTATGAAGTCACCATACATCCTTCCTTAGGAATCGATATTTTTGCATTGCCACACATAGAAAGTATCCTAAACATAAAGAGGCGCAGTTTTTTTCACTACACTCGATACGGTTGAAACATATCAAGAAATCCAACTTTTTGAAGATTCTCAGAAATATGTTGTTGTCAGTACACACATGGGGTTTTTGAAATATCACAGATGATATTATGGTGTTCTAACAGGATCAGGATCATTCCAAAGAGTTATGACTACACTCATCGCGCGATATAGGGCCACTTGTTGTAGTGCCAGTCTCTCGGCTGTTCATGCTTGAGTCTCTGACCCCGAGACTTGCACGACGGCTCACTCGCTCGAAAAAGCAGTGCCGTATGCCGTTATGCGCAGTGTACAAGTTGTTTACTTTGAGACTTGCGACGCACGTATTAACGCACCGGTTCAGTGACTATACATGCGGTCCTGAGTGTTTACGTTAGCGTAGTCGGTCATCGCTTTAAATCTGGTTCGAACTGGATTTTAATTGCTTTTCGTTGTAGGACCGCCAAACCCCCGATACCTCCCCTATAACGCGTGATGAGTGTACTTTGCTTTTAGGTACTCCGGGAGCAATGGCTTCTTCTTTATGTTGTTTTGATTTCTGCAAAGAATATAAAGCAACATTATTGGGTTAGGTTTGAAAGCAGCTCTAAGCTGTACCTCGCCCTTTGGGCTTTCATGCTTTTGATTCTTGTTATGTACATACGTTTATGCTCAGTTAAGAACCCAATAAAGATTTATTATTATTATTATTATTATTATTATTATTATTATTATTATTATTATCATTGAAAAAAGAAGCGAGAAGTACTCAAGCGTTTGGATCATACCTGATCGAAACTTCAATTCAATAGATGTATATTTTGTCAACCAGAAGTAAAGCTTTCGAGCTATCGAATGAATACAAACGAAAGATCGCCTATCGAAGTAAAAACAGCTGGTGTAAGAAACGCACCTTTGTCTGAAGACATAACTCAGTTGCATAATTTTATTGGATCAGCAACACATTTTGCGCGATTTACTGAGAATTATTTTAAAAAAATGGAACCCTCTTATGATTGTCTAAACAGATGTGTCAGGAAGAAGAAATCTGGATGAAGTTCACAAAACTAACAAGCTTTTAAGCAAGTGAACTTAGAGTTCACATCTGGGAAAGTTTTAGTCCACTATGATCCATTGCAACCACTGGTTCTAGCTTGCGTCGTCTCGCCTCGCCGTATGGAATGAGTTCTATATTTGCTCACCTTCCTCCTAGAAACATAGATAAGCCAATATCTTGTGCAGGTCGCTTATTGTCGGTAGCGGGGAAAAACATTCACATGTAGAGACAGAGGGTTTGGCAATTGTTTCTAGTGTGCGCAAGTTTTCCAAATGTCTACATGGTCACAATTTCTAATTGCAAACTAATGCAGCGGTATTAGCTAGAATTCTTAAAATTAATAAGGTTATTCCAGCAATAGCCACTTCAATGGTGCAGTTTTTGGCTGTTTTCCACTCGCATCTCTCTCTTTGTCTCACTAAGATACTATAGATCTAAAATCATCCGCTATTTTAGGGCATACAGGCAATACTCATTATATGGAATTGAGGTTTTTGATTTTGCTGCACTCAATGGTAAAAGAGTCGAAAGAGCAACCCTTAGAGAAGAAACGTTGCGTTGAATAATGCGTCACTGTAGGAGTGGTTTGTCTGAAAGGAAACGAAATGATGATATAAGGATATGCTGGAATAACAGAGATTCTTCGAGCGTGGAGAATCAGTACTTTCTATGTGGTCAACGCGTATTCATTCAGCCAAAACTGGGACTCATAATTTTTGAAGAACTTCATTCTAGTCATTTTGGCGTGACTCGCATAAAATCGTTGGATGTATCTCTTGTAGGGAGGCCAGAAATAGATTAAGATATTGAAGAAATCACTTAAAAACGTTTACAGTATCCAGAAAACAGGAAAAGTCAACGTTTTCGTAGATTCGGGTATCTATTACATTTGGTCACGTGGTTACGTTTGGTTAACTCTTGTGAGGGCAACTTTTCAAAACTAATTAATTAAATAGTGCAGGAGCAATGCGGCATAGCACAGCGCCTTCGCATTTCCCTGCTACAAATGGTAAGGCAGATAATTTGGTCAATAACTTCAGGAGAAAGATAAATAGTTTATTTAGAAGACCATATAACGCTAGAAGCTGCAGTTCTGTAATTTTTCTTTGACTACGGGAGCATACCCCATGTGACTACGAAGGAATCTCTAGTTAGTCTGATGTTAGTTCAAGAACTAAAGGGTCCGGATTTCACCGATGAGAAAGTTTCATTTTATAAATAGAACACTTGAATAAATACAAATTCAACACTAACAAATCTACAAAATATTTTTTCCATTCTGAAATATTGTGCTCTTGATTAACTCTTTTCCTTTTTTCCTTCCTCTGTTTACTACTCTCCATACTTCTTTCTCCGTGCCAACCCTTTCTGCCTTCTCTTTGAACTTTTTATTCTGCTCCTCTTTTTTTCTATCACCTAACGCATTACACTCTCTCTTTTTTCTTTTGTCTTAGTCTCAGTATAATGCCTTATCATAAGTAAATGTACTTGAATTTAACGATGAGATTTCATATTGCAATTTTTAACATATAAGGATACCTTGCGCTCTCGTAACAGGAATAAATTAGTTCTTTTCACATTGCTGTGTTCCAAATGATTTACAGCAGAGGTATTTTTGTTGGGGTAGTTGGCTGGCAATCGATTCAGAGTCACCCCATCGATTCCCGGGAGGCAAACATCGTTTCAATATATTTCGTATACTCTTATTCTTTTTGTGAGTTTTTGTGTTCTTCTTAGTCTCCTTCCTTTCCGTTCTCTACCAAGCATAGTAAATTTTGTCAGTAGCAATGCTACCGCCAAGGAAGAAGTCAAAGACATGAGAGAAAGCGCAAGCCCTGCAGCGACGACAACTTGAGGACACTCTTTGTCGTTGGACTGTATTTCGCGTGACCTCAGGTTTTTAGTCATTAGTTACGGACTTAGTCAAGTCAGATGAGAAACTGAAACTCGATAGGATATAACATTGTCTTCAGAAATACGTCTGCATGCAAAGTTTTGAGTGGATTGAATATGCAAAAACGAAAAAGAGACTAGGGCGTACAATAAATACCTTTTCTTTTTTCTACGGTCAAAATCATTTTTGCTAGCAAAAGTTCCGGCCATTAAGACGCTTTCACCATAATCAGCGTCTCCGAAAGAGCCTAATCCTCCCATACCCGGAAGATCACCAGGCATAATTGCATCTTTGCCTTTTATCTGTAAAATAAGAAGTTGAATAAAGATATACTATAAATTATATACAGCGTGACTTTGTATATTCTCATGAAAAAGATGTGAACATCTCTCTAATTCGAACATCAGACTCCTACAGAAAAACACATAGAATTGCCATAAGCAGCTACAATAGAGATGTCGAAGGAGTTGTCCACAAGAACGAACAAAATGTTGATTCACACAACTAGGAGGCAACTTCATGTCAGCATTCCAAAGGTAGCCTATGGAATTTTATTTTTGAGATTATAAAACTTGCACTTAGCCCATTAATCAGTAGCTTTCTAGCCCACTTGCGAAAATGAGATAATTTCAAGCGGTTTTTTCGAGTTCCAGATTTTACCTTTGAGCTGCAGCACTCAAAGAATTAGCGTTTTACTTATTGAGACGAGTTGTATGTCAATGAGTAAGGTAGAACGATTTCTACATGTGAGTCAATATTTGCCATTTGAACCTGGCAAAAAATGTATTGTTTCAAACCTCGTTCAAAGTCTGCCTACTTGTAGTTATTGTAGTCTCCTCTCAATCGTACGGAAGTGACACCCCAGGTACGATGTGTGGTCAAAGTACAGGGGCTTGGGTTGCCGATATTCTACCATCAGCGCCGATATCTGATCAATTTTAACACAGATTCTCTAAATCAACAAAGTCTGTGCGCCTCCTAAGAAGCATAGTGCCCTGCTGAAATTGAATCTCAAAAATATCTGATGTGGGAATGTCAGGCCATATCATATATCATACCGAAAAATTGTCTAAGTGATTTGGGCCATTTTTTATATTTATACTTACAGCACAACAACATCAAGAACTTCAAAATGAAATAAGCAATAATTAGAGGTTCATCTTTCGAAAGTTTCGATGAACTTGATCCGTTTTCATGCTGAAAAATTAGGCGTCGGCTTAAAAAACGTTGTGAAAAGTCCAAATTTGACTTACTAGAATCTGTATTCACGCTGTCAGTTTTTTTTATACGGAAAATCTTTCACCGTAGCGCTGAGGACAGAAATAGACAACAAAGGAAGAAAAAGAAATATTCTGGAATAGAAGAATGTGAAGGAAAAAGAGGTTGAAGACTCTGGGAAAACCTATTGCAACTTCAAAAAAACAAGAAAAGTTTGTTTCCAAGCGTCAGAGCGCGTTATTTACCATTTTTTCAATGCGAAAAATATATGCCCAAAAGTATAATAACTACTTATTAAAAATATCAAATCTATGAAAAAATAAAATGCATTAAGTAATTTCAGTGTACTTACAATCAGTGACACAACCCTGTAGCTAGTATTCGAAGTATTATAACGCTTCAAACGTCGAAATACGAAATTTCCGAGTTTGCGAGATACTTACTAAACATGATGTATTCTGAATCTATTGAAGAGAATTTTGAATATTTGTAATCGAATCAATGTGTAGGTTCTGGTTTTTAAGTGTTCAAATCTCAACTAATGAATCTAAAAACAAGAACGATTGTTGAATTCTAAGCTTTTGCATGTTGCCTCCGCTATCACCCCATTGCATTGCTTAGCTAGCAAACCTCACTGAACAGGAAATCTACCAATCGCAGTCGTTGGATAAATGAAGGGGATTAAATAAATGTAATCAATAATCCTAAGCTTATTGACTTTTCCAAGCATGGGGAACCGGTCCACAAGCACTGCAAAATTACAACCTTGAAGAAATAGGTTACCCGTACTTTTTGGCCTCGAAAATCTAGGTTGAAGTCGACATTCCTTTACTAAATTAGTATGATTAATTACCATTGATCTAGCGTGTCCAGCATCGTTCCTGTACCTTTCTTTCCTTTGCCTATAATAAATACCTTCAATTTGACAAAGGATTTGGAAATCACGATCGGGTGTGGTTGTGATTGTGAATATTGTGATCTTTGGGAGGTTGTGCGATGAGTCGCGGAAGATATCCAATAGAGATCGATGTGTAAAATTAACGATCCGTCCGTTTCCACCGGACAGTGTGTCTCGGTAAGCCCTATCCTGTTTTGCCGCATACCGAAAAACCGGTCCGGCGAAAACGCATAGTGTGTCACCAGCCTTAGAGGTAATCCGTCCGATCGGGAGTGTTTCATTACGAAAGATGAAGCCTCTAGCCTTGAGAAAAGTGTTGATAGTGAATATGAGCAGAATAATAGTGCAGTGTATCGAGAAAATCATCTAAGAAGGAATAGTGTGACTAGAAGTAGACATCGAGGAACCTCGAGGAAAGGGCTCCAAGGGCAACGTCACGAACATCCAAACTATCAGAGAAGCCACCAGTCTAGGAGGAACGAATCATCTTCTACTAACAACGAATCGGCACATATGGCTCAATTATGGGAATGATGATCAACGAAAATCGTCGCAGAGATGCTCTGCTGGAAAGAGTCATCGATCGTTTATCGATCAGGTGATCAATTCCGCAACCGAGAAAATACCGCCTGCCAGAGCCATTTCATATTATGCCGGATCTGTCTAAAGCAATATCATTGTTTGACAGAGAAAGCAACAGTGTAATAACGAGTGAGTGGATAAAAAATTTGAACAAGATGGGCCTCTTACATCGATGGCCTGAAAGTTCCATGCTGGAAACAGCCAAAGCTCACATAAAGAGTGGGGCTCTAAATTGATTCAGAACAAAACCTCTAGAACTCCAAACCTGAGAACTTTCAAAAGAGTTTTTCGAAGAATATTCATTACCGCCGGAAGCCTCACGAATAAATGGCGCAAAATCAGGAATCGCATTCAGAAGAAGGACAAGTTAATCGAAAGCTATTTTCTAGAGAAGACTCGAATGTGTCAAGTTTTGAATTTGTCTATCAATGAAACCAAAGAACAGACCTTGACGGGATTATGGTCGAGAGATCTCAGTTCTTCTCTGATACCGAACGAGCACCGTGACACTGACGAACATCTTCACGACCTGCAATGTCTGGACCGGATGAACAACCAACGCATCGAAAGGATGGAGGAGTTCAGGAGGAGTTCTGAAAATTCTGCAAGACATTGAGACCAACACTTGTTCAGTTTATGATGCGGCGAGAGCTTTGGATGATCCAAATCGAAGGTCTAAACCAACGATTGATAAAAAAACCAAAAAGCGCTTGCATCAACTAAACAAGAAGATTGGCTGGGCAAGACAGAACGCGTACCGTATACAGTGTGTGATTGACTACATAAAATCTGGTAAGCCTTTCACGGCAAGAGTCCGACAGTTCGCTCATGAATTGAAGATCCACCATCACACATTGAAAATGTCAAAGCTGCTGACCATCAAGCAGCACATTGTTGACAAAATACGAGTACTATCTGACGCAACGAGGAAATTATATAGAGGGAGGGATGGGTAAGAGAGAATAAAAAGTTTCTCGCTGACCCATTGCACCTCTTGAGCTGTGCAATAACCTCATAATATCCGAAAGGGAATGCTTTTGGTGGAAGAAGTTCAATTCTACACACCAACGTTTGGCCCACATCTTTACCTTATATTCAAAGTCGGAGATCCCTATTCCGCAGTGGCTAGTGTTAGGACGCAATGTAATCCTACCGAAGAAAGGCGAATTATCGAACCCAAGGAACTATAGACCAATAACTTGTCTGAACGCGGTGTATAAGATCTTTACATCTAAACTAAACGACAGGATCGTGCGGATAATTGGACCTATATGAGGTGAGATTTACGAACAACGAGGATCGAAAAAAGGCGCAGCAGGATGTCGAGGAAACCTGCTGATCGACAGAAGTGTCTGCAAAAACGCTACGAACTACAAACGCAATCTGTTGATGGCCTGGATTGATTACCAGAATGCTTTTCATTTAACTTCCCATAGACTTATAACCTGCCTGTTGAAAAGCTTGAAGGTTCATTCAGATATAGACTAATGCATTGAGAGATTGATGCCTCTTTGGAAGACCAGATTTACTATCACTTCTGGAAAACACCGTGTGACTACCAACAGTGTCACATTCCGGAAAGGTGTCTTTCAGGGTGACGCAATGAGCCCTCTCCTCTTCTGCATCACACTGTTGCCTCTATCCCTCGCACTCCGCGATTTTCGTGGGTACCTCTAAGGCGGAACTGATGTTCGTGAGCATAAAGTCGCTCACATATTTTAAATAGATGACTTAAAGATCTATGCTCCTGGAAATAAGCATCTTGAACATGCTTTTAGTATCATCGGGAGATACATACGAGAAATCGGTATGGACTTTGGATTGGATAAGTGTGCCCAGATTCATCTGAAACCTGGACGAATAGTAGATATTGATAGGGACCCTGAGCCTGTGGACCGAAGTGCTATCAGACACCTCAGCGCCGGAGGAACCTACAAATACCTAGGCATGCCTAAGAGCCGCATTCAGAACACAAAAAATGATGCATATGAAGAAAAGCTCGCATATCAACTCGTCCGTTCTTCGCTTATACATCAAATGCCGTGAAGGCGGACGCGGACTTCTCAATCTTGAATGCCTATAAAACAGAATAATCCTTAGTTCTGTTCATATCATCGCGAACGGTAGAGATCCTCTCCTGGCGGTTTCCACCTTAGCATACCGTAGGAGCATATTACGTCAAGAGGTTTACAGAGACAGGTGCAGGGCGTATCTGAAACTCTCTGAGCACCTATGGCATATACTATCGAATTGCCCTATTCATGCAGGAACGAAGTATCTGTTCAGGCACAATACTGCCTTAAAAGTGCTTTCCCACCATCTTTGTCGCTCTTGTGGCGTTGGCCGCGAACCTGCCCTGCCGAAAGGTCTAAGGGGGATAGAGTTCATTGTTGAGAACGAAGAGTGCCGCATCTACTGGAACTACGATTTCTAGACAATAGCTTCAATCCAACACACAAGACCCGACATCGTGCTCCTTGACGAGCGTTACCGAACTATGTTTCGTCATCGAATTCTCGTCCCCGGCCGACTACAACATCAAAGGAAAGAAAACCAAAATAAGGAGATATACAAAGATTTAAGAGAACACCTACAACATCATCGAGGATATTCGGTTGATTAAATTGTCCTCATCATCGGTGCTTTCGGAAGTGCGATGCCTTCACTAGTTAGCAACATTAAAGCCATCCCCGTGTGCCAAAAATATGCCGTGGCACTTGCCGGATGGATGCAAAGAGCAGTCATTCTTGGGTCGCTCCGTGTGCTTAGGACAAACGAAGGTTTCACCGGCCCATCGTTCTGATTTTGTCGTGCATGCGGTCACTCATCTTACGGCCGTGAGACGTGGCCATAGGTGTATTTAACCGCGGTTCGACGGGGAGCTTGTCCCATTTTCCAGAATGACAGTTGCTCCCAGGCGGATCCTGCGGTGGTTGCGTAACCAAAATTAAAAATATATATATAACATATGACGTGTTATTTCATCCACGCACAAAATGAATTGAAATCAGTTTTATAACGAATTCCGTTAAATACCCGGTCGAGCACAGAATCAAAAATTCCTGTCATCCGTTGGAGACTCCGCATTAGGATGGCATGCTGTCCACTGAAGTCCTGTTCAGAGTTTAGGGAAAACTGTAAAAGTTCACTGCTTACTCACTTCCAGACTGGACATCCAGGTTATTCAAGAGAAACTTGATCAAACCTTCGCGTTTTTGTTTATTTTGTTTTTACACTAGAGACACTCAGAGCCGGGGGCCCTGTCAAAACACTGGGGATCATAAGCTCCAATGACGGTGGAAGTTGGCTAGATCCCGTTCACTAACGGTCAGAGGAGGAGGACGGACATGGAATCAAGCGGCGGCGGAGTTGCTGTTCAATTACACCGGAAGAGGATTGATAAATCACGGGTAATCAAATTCGGTTATCCGGAGAGTCGAGGTAGCACGTGGTCCATCAACTGTCAACAAAAAGTGTCGATTTGCCAACTAAACATTATTGGTGTCAGTGACGCAACCTACTGCGTATATTCAAGTGACAGCTGACAACGTAGTTGGCTATGTTATCATCCAAGCGGGCCCGGTTATTCAACCACCCCTTTCACGCACGAACGAGAACGAAGACTAGGCCGATTGACGACTATTGCCGCGTAACGTTGAGCAAAAGTGTTGCAAATATCAAACCAGCCTTTGAGGCGTAAAGGTATTAGACCGTTGCCTCTAAGGCGTAATCAGAGTATTCTTGTAGCCTTCGAGGCGAAATTATCTGTGACTTTCTTCGGGATTATTGGTAAATTCCTAACCTGTGAGAGACATTATAAAAAGTCAGGTATGATTCACTTATTATATAGGCTACATTTTCCTTCCCAGTTTAAACTGGCTATTTTTTGTGACATGTTTGGAACGGCGTTCTAATACAATTTTTCGTTTGTTGGACCTTTGACTTTTTGAAAGTGCTGGCGATGTAAGCGATTTTGGTAGTAGAATCCGAGGCGGTTGACCATGGCAAAATCCTTGTCATGTCCTTTAGGACACACAGTCGCCATGTTATAGCCTCTTGTAAACAAGCTCCGATTTTTCAAGAGGCGTTTTATAATTCTAAGAATGTGAGGCGTTGGTCAAAATAAAGTCTATTATTGTTACCACTACTTTTGGGGTGAAACATATAT
>WSXT02079477.1:0-26462 GCA_011762715.2 Neuroterus valhalla
GGAAAAAAAGTCATAGCGCGTTCATATTTTAATATCACAGTCCAAACGCTGCTCATATAAGAGAGCTTAGAATGAGTGCTATATCTTACATCGAGTTTGTCGTCCTTATAACTTATCTTATCGCACTTCCATTTCAATTGTTGTTTTTATTACACCGTGCGAGAAAATCGATGTTTCTTTATAGTTTATAGGGCTCAAGCCTTCTCAGCGGGATCCTGCCTTGCATGACTTCTAAAATCACCACATTCTTGTTCTTCTGACTTATTTTCTCATCCCCTTCGTTCGAAAAGTCATGTAAAAATTGATATAAAGTCAGTGTCTTCTAATAAAGATATCATTGGAGGGATACAATATCAAAAAGTATAATACCATAAATTTTGAGACAAGGTTTGAATCACTTTTTATAGGCCATTGTAAATTTAAGTTCGGAAATGAATCTTTTTTTTAGATACTACACCCTCTTGGCTTATTTATGTGTTGACATAGTTCTAAGATTCTTGAGAATTTATGACATGAATTTTTAAAGTATTGAAACCATACATTGAGAGTTAAAAATTATGACAATTTTTTAAACAATCCTTAGGTCTCCAAGATTTTCTTGGCTTCTCGAGATTCTCGGCTACCATTGTCGGGTCAAGATCGATATCTTTTCTTGACTTGCAAAATATCGATCTTGGTTTCTTTGCACTGTGGCTCAAATGCAATTCTATTTAATTTAAATAAATTTTATGTGAAATTCAGTGGATTTTAATATATCTGTGATTGAATAAGTGGATTTGAATAAGTGCATAATTTCATGTGAATTCGAGTAAAATTCAATAATTATTCATCATTTCTAAATCGTCCAGACTCTGTGTAGTATAATTTTTAATAAATTAAACTTAAAATTAATTACAATTTTCACGTGGAAGATGAATCATGAATAATTGTTAACATATTCGTCGAAAAATTCCAGTTTTTGAGAAAATATTTTATCTTCAAAAGTACATAATTAGTGATCGACGAAGGGGATGATTCTGAATATTAATTTATAAAAACAAGTCCAATGATTTTCTCTTCCTTTTTTTCTTATCAGTTATCTTGACACTTTATATCAATAAGAGGACAAGTCCAAAAATTTTAGAATATCCACAATTTTATACTATACGGCAAATTTTTTACGAGGTCCAAAACTTTTTTTTCGGAATTTTTATGCAAAACACGCAGAAAATTGTTCGAATCCACAAGAAAATAAACGCATTTTTTTTGTTTTGAAAAAATATAATATTTAGAGGTGACGCAAGCCCCATGGAGTTCAGCACATATTTCCCATAAGAAAAAAAGACGTTTTTGTAAATTTTATTCAAAATTCTTAATATTAGGTGAATCAATTTAGAAATTCACCATTTCTCTTCACAATTAGTCACAGAATGCGAATAAATATCACTCTTCAAATATCACCCCCAAAAGTCGGTCTTATAGGGTCCCAAAAAACCCCCATAGGTGAAAAATGTGTTTTTCGAGTTTTTGGCGCTAATTATCATTTTTTTGCGGTTTTTTAAACGCAGATTGATTAGAATACACGAAATACTACTTTATACTGATAATACGATTTTTATTTAAATTGTTCAAACAATTTATTATTATTTTAAGCAACTTTCTCTTAGAAAAGGGTTAGGAAGTCAAGGTTCTTTTCTGAATTTTTCAACTTATTTTCAACATTTAGTTAAAGCGAGGTAACAATCAATTAATGTTCACAAAAATAATTGTTTAAACAATTTGTTATTAATTATAACAATATTTTCTTAGAATAATGTTACAAAGTTGCAGTTTTTTATGAAATTTTCAACTTTTTGTCCATTTTTCATTTAGAAGAAGTAATTATTTTATTTAATTTAGCAGAAATGATTGTTTGAACAAATTGTAAATGTTTATAGCTATCTTCTTCTGAGATTAATACTACATAGTTGCGGATTTTTCCTGAAACTTTTTTTATTTTTATCACTTTTCAATTAGAGTAAACTTTTCAATTCATTCATGTTAAAAAGATAATTGTTTAAACAATTTATTATCATTGCTGATAATATTTTCTTTGCCTAATGATAGAAACTTGCGTTTTGTTTTAATTTGTAACGTTTTTCCCACTTGTCACTTGAAGTGAGTTAATATTTAATATAATTAAACAAAAATAATTGTTCAAACAAATTATTATTGTTTAAGGCTATTTCCTCTCAGATGAGTGCCAAAAAGTTGCGGTTTTTTCTAAACTCCTAAGCTTTTTGTCCACTTTTCACTTAGTGAAGTAATAATCAATGCGAGTTGACAAACATGCTTATTTAAATAATTTATTATTGTTTATAACCATTTTCTCTTTGATAAATGCTAGAAAGTTGTGGTTTTCTCTGAAATGTTTAAATTTGCACTGAATGAAATTTGAATGAAATTCAATTAGATTGAATTATATTAAATTGATTTAATTGCTGGTTAAATTAAATTGTTTTTTATTTAAAATACAAAAATTGTTTTTTGAAATATCAACCATTATATTTTTTATTAAAAATTTATATTTTTAGGTCGAAAATTCAACTCTTCGGTTGAAAGTTGAAGTACTTTCTTAAAAAGTCAGTTTTCGCGTTGAAGATCCATAATTTTAGTAGGAAATTCGAAATTTCAATTTCACTGAATGAGTTCAGCTTCTTTGTTCCAATTAATTTTTTTTTTAACATTGGGAAAAGAACAAAAATAATTTACCTAAAACAATACAATACTATTTAAAAAATGATTCTCTCTATTGTTTATTTATTATTTGTTCACAACTCAAAAGGCAAAGCAAAGTTAAATATTTCAGAAAAAATCGCAACTTTTTCACACTAATCTAAGGAAAGATAGCCATAAACAATAATAATTTGTTCAAACAAATATTTTTGTTAAATTGGATTTATTTTTGCTTCGCTTCAACTAAAACGTTGAAAACAAGTTGAAAAATTCAGAAAAAACCTTGACTTTCTAACCCTTTTCTAAGAGAAAGTTGCTAAAAACAATAATAAATATTATAACAATTTAAATAAATATCCAGTTATCAGTATAAAGTAGTATTTAATGTATTTGGAACAATCTGCGTTAAAAGAATCGGAAAAAAATCATAATTAGCGCCAAAAACTCTAAAAACCCATTTTTCCACTTATGGTGGTTTTTTGTAATCCTATAAGACATACTTATGGGGGTGATTTTATAAAGTAATATTTTATTCGCATTCTGTGACTAATTGTGAAGGGAGATGGTGAAATTCGAACTCGATTCACCTGATATTAAGAATTCTGAATAAAATTTACAAAAAAGCCTTTTTTTCTTATTGGAAATTCGTGTTAAACTTCATGGGGCTTTTAAAAAAAAAATGCGTTTATTTTTTTGTGGATTCGAACAAATTTCCGGGCGTTTTGCATAAAAATTCGAAAAGAATTTTTCTAATGCATTTTTGGACCACCCTACTGTTGAGTCATAAAAAGGGCATTGTAGGAGAAACGACCTTCGATCGGTGTTTATTCGATTTAATGAAAGGAAGAAAAAGACAAAAGAGTCTCTTTTTTCTAATTTCTTTTTCATATCTGCACATCTATATATTTATGAAAGTCTTCCTTGATCTCTTATGAAAGAAAAGAAGGGAAACAACACCTTTGAAAAGTCTCAAACATCACAAATATGAATTAAATAATGAAAGGTCTAGTGAAAAAGTGTGACGAGATCGTAATGTACAAAAATATGTAATATGTTCTGTGATGTTTGAATTTCGGTAAAAATTGTTCAGTAAAGATTTTACGTTTAATTCCTACGTAATAAAAATACTATAAAAATGATTTTAGTACAGTTTTGAATGGGAGTTGAAAATTTTCATAAGAGAATCCGATTGTGTTTACCTCTGCTATTGGCAAAAGTCCATTTATTTTTATCCACTCTTATAAAAAAGTAACGGCTATGAATATGAATGAAGAAACTTTTACCATGACAAGTGTTATGTGTACAGGATGTTTCACGAAGGTATAAATAAAAGTCTATAGAAATTGTTCCTGAAGTTCCTCGTCAGTATACACGCATTCATGCAGCTGGTTTATCGGTTTTAGTCCATCTTTGTGCCACTTTAGCAGACATATTTCGCAAATTTCATGAGGTTCAGAGTGCTCTGAAAATTTCATTTCTGTCTATTTTAGGCTAGATTTCACTTAACTATTCGGTAAACATCAACTTAAATAAAGGAAATTCGAAAAAGAGAATGCCTGCCCAATGACCGAAAAACTGGGTAATGACAGTGAATTTATTTGGCAATGGGAATTTTTTCGATCCTTAGTTTTGGTGTATAAAAAAACTATCCAATCATTTTTTATGTCACTTGATGCCTTAGAAAAAAAAAGATTGATGCCTCTGTTTTGAAGTTCTTAAAAGTGTCCACGATGACAATTAAAAAATGTGTCGTTCTGAGCACTTCTAATTAAAAATTCTTCAGTTTAAAAAATTTATTGTTAAATCTCTTAATTTTTTATAGTGTCGGAAAGTTTGATTTTGCAATCTCTTGAATTACTAACTTTTGTGTTTGTAATTGCTTTAAAAACAATCCAAGTTTTTTTCTAAATCATGCAACTAATCAAAAGCATTCAAAATTGAATAATCTCATACTGAATTATACGAAATTGTATAATTTTGAAATCAAGCCCACTACAGTTCAAGAGTTTCAATTCATACCGTCAAAACTGAATACTTTTAGGTTGAAACTTGATGAACTAGATAAATGTACCAAATTTGTCCTAATTTCACAAATCCTTGCATATTGAATCATTTCGAAATCATATATTAAAAAGTTGATAGTTTGCAATTGAAAATCTTAATATCTGAGGAATCCTCAGCTCAAAGCCTTTGATTTTGGAGAAATTATACTCTTCTGGATTCCACAAATTTAGGACTAAAATTGCATCATTTGGGATAAATAATGATAAGCCTTGGAAGATTTTGAATTAACAGCGCCTAAACTTAGAAAAATATCTATTCGAACGTTGAAACTTTTCTATTTTTAATTTTAACATTTAAACTTGAATGGATTGTGTAAAAAATATCGAAAATGCATTTCTACAATGGAAGCGCTGAAACTGCAATATGGTAGTAGTACAGTCAATCTGTCACAAAAAAAGGCCGCTTTTGGAAAAAAATACCATAAAACTTTTTTTTGCGGAAATCGCTATAAGAGCATTCAAAAAGCTTAACCTGAAAAATATGGGATTGTTAAGGGCGGGTTTTTGAGAAAAACTCAAAAAGTTTTTGGATTTGATATATCTCGGAAATGGTAGGTTTTCGGGAAAATTTGTGAGGGCGAAAAATGTTGGGCGGCAATATTTTCTACAACTTTTTTCATTGGGTCGACATGCTGCGATGAAAAATGCAATTAATAGATGGCGCTTAAGTACCAAAAAAGCGTATTTTCCATGTTGCACGCTCAACAACAATTATCAACACATTTTTGTACAGCTCGTTTGACATAAAATTTTAGAAACATTCTTGAATCACGCTCAATATTGAAGTCAGCATAGTTCTGAAAATAATTTATTATTGATAGATGTTTATTCATAAAAACAATTTACCATAATTAGGAATAACTTGAAAGTCCTACTTATGAAGAAATAATTTATTCAGTCTGAAGTAATGATTTATTAGGTATACCCACACGAACGTCGCCCTCGTCGGAAACAATGAGAAATCTACGGTGACAGGTTTGTCACGCTATAATTCTTGAACGGTGAGTCGAACAAGATGAGTTTCCATATGAATTTTTTTGGTTCTTTTGAAACGAACAACTTTTTTATTGAAAATTCTGCAATAGAAAATTTTTTTCCGTGCGAAGAAGCGAGAAAACTTTTTTTTTGGCACTTCAGCCCCATGTATTAATTGCACTTTTCATCGCAGCATGTAGATCCAATGAAAAAAGTTGTAGAGAACATTGCCCCAAATATTTTTTGTTCCTAAATTTTTCCCAAAAACCTACAATTTCCGAGATATATCAAATCCAACAACTTTTTGAATTTTCTCAAAAACCCGCCCCTGAACGTTCCCGCATTTTTCAGGTTAAGCTTTTTGAATGATCTTCTAGCGATTTCCGCAAAAAAAAATTTTTATTGTATTTTTTTCCACAAAATTTGAAAGATTGACTGTACTATAGAATTTTGATGGAAAGCATTAAAAACTGCCCTGTCAGAAATTTATAATTGTTCAAAATTTCACGGTTTTTGATTATGAGCGTTAATATTTAATGTTCTAAATGAAACAATTTTATACTGGAAACTTATAAACCTGAAAATTTTAAATGTCAATCGTTTAATCTCAGATAATCCCAAATATGAAGTCTCAAAAGTTGCACAATTTTCAGTACTACTTTTTCATTCTGCCGGATCTTGATTTTTCAAAATTTACAGTTGTTTAATTTTCAAGTTTCAGTTTTACCTACAGTCTGTTTAAAGATGTCGAATCTGAAACAATTTTGAATATTCCAGGTTGAAGGTCTTGAATTACAAATTGCTCAACTCTAATCTATTAGAATCTGTTGCTCTATTCCGGTATTGTACAACTTTATATGTTTTTAATTGGGAGATTGTCTGAGTTTGAAGGTTACTGCTTCTAAATTATATAATTTAGAATGATTTATCTTGTAATACTATTTTGAAGGTAATGAGATTGAAATGATTTGAGAACAAAGACTGTTTTTTTTTACACTCTTTCCCTTTTACGGGCGTGCGAGGCGGGATTCGAACCCGCAACCAGTGGGTCTAAAGCTCATGCCTTAGCCCCCGCGACCAACTGACCATCCTTAAATACAAAGATATAATTAACTTCTGAGTTTAAATTTAGGTTGTTAAATTATACGATATTGAACTTTAGAGTTCAAAATTTTCTAATTTCGTGTTCATAACTTTTAATGTCTGCTTTAAATTCAATTTACCTTGCGGAATTAAAATGGTTGAAAATTGTGAAATAACAGTAATTTTGTCCTGACTTTCGAGTGGCCACTCTAAATTTCTCTCGAGAGAATTTGGACACCGCTGCATAATGCTTGTGTTAAATGGCAAAGCAGTTTGTATTTGTAAATAGTAAGATGACGAACATGCTTATTGAGTCAACTATTTTCACGAAGTAGTCATAGCCTACTTTTGATCGAGCTATAAATACGGAAACGCACGCGGACGGATCTGTTCCATTGTAGTTCAATAATTTGTCATAATTATATAATAATTTATCCATCCGACGAATGTCGTTTCATTTTTGAAGATTCTGAAGATCAGTGTTAGGGAGCTACTCTTTGAAAGACTAGTTTTAAAATCTAAAACTATTTCGATTCATCAAACTAGAAGAAAATTGAAGGCGAATAAAAAAAAATCGTAATAATATTTCATAAAACTTTCTACTAAAGTTTTTTATTCAGAAACTCTCGTAGCACTGAATTTAGTTTAAAGAGAAGGTCATTGTCCCTTGTGAACTCCGGGTTAATACGGATTCCGATTAATTATCGACTATTTATCAAATAATTATGTCTATTTTCATTTTCGAGAAAAGTTTCACTCAAGATACGTGGTTTTCTAATCTGAGGCAATCAACTTTCATACCTGATTACAGTTTTATCGAAATGAGATGTGGTTAATTGTAATAAATAATCTACAACGAGTAAAAGTATGTTACATATAATACAAATCACATCGCCTTTTTAATTTTATTTCGCGATGTCAATTGGGGAAAAGCGATGTGTAAAAATCCGTTGCTGGGTTCCTTTATGTAATTAATACGACATTATATCCCATGGTTCCTGCACACCACTGCACCGTGACCGTGAGTCGCACCAAATCCGAACTGTATCTCGCGGACCGCTGGTAACTCGCGGTTCTCAATATTAAAAAACCGCATACACAGAATGTTTCTCAAACATTTAGGAGAAATGCGTAGTAGAAGTTCATTAAACGATAATTTTTCAATAAAAAAAATTGATTTAGAACTAATTATGATTTGATTTTTTTGGGTGCCGCTACTTCTGAAGGGCTTATCCAAATGATCTAAGTAATTTTTCAACGATGAATACGCTCATAAGTATTTCACCATTAGGTTTTAATAATGTGTGAAAATAATAAGAGGTTCCACTTTAATTGATTGATGAATGATCTTGCTGTCATATAAGGGAAACAGAGATTCTTAGCTCTGAGTTGAGGTGTAAGAATAGTGTTATCATCAGCCAGAATTGTATAGAAATTGTTTATTTCTGAACTGAAAAGAGCCAAGAGTACGTATGTCAATCCCGATTGTATTTCAGTTTCGAGATAACAACCTTTGTGAATTATAAACCACTTGAAAGATATATGAATTCTCGAATATCTAGATGCAAGATCGACTCTAAAAGTAGATTTTTCGACAAAAGGTGGTCTAAAGAAACCGCTTCTCTTTATATAGCATAGACTCTATTTTATTTTCAGACACCTTCTGTCAAGAATCTTTTTAAAGCCACCATTTGAAAGAGTCTATGGTCTCCTCTATTTGAACCTTCATTGGTATCAATACAGTGAGTACCAAAGTTCAAATAATTGTAATTTTCTCAAAAAATAGGCATTTCTCCAACAAGACATCACATCTCTCAATCTTGCAAGATCTTTGATATTCTATTCATCTCCAATGGATAATCCCAATGGATTAAAATGGATAAATCCCATTAAGAGTGCGAAAAGGTACAATGGGTGCAGATCGATTTCGGACACGGATATCTTTTCGCAAAGAAAAGCGAGCTTCCCAAACAAGTCTGAGGACTCTTTGGTGCGACTTGGTAAAGACACTTGAGCACGCGTCTCCTCAAGAGCACGCGCACTCGAGTACTTTCATATTTTTCCAATTGGAAACTTTCAATTTGTTTGGGTCATTATCATCTAGATAAAGAATTTCGAGTTCGGCAAGTTTGCTGGGTGCACAGCAAGGTCGA
The DNA here is from genome assembly GCA_011762715.2 of Neuroterus valhalla. Taxonomy (NCBI): domain Eukaryota; kingdom Metazoa; phylum Arthropoda; class Insecta; order Hymenoptera; family Cynipidae; genus Neuroterus; species Neuroterus valhalla. Next base: position 8,969 of record WSXT02079477.1, read on the forward strand.
GGTGCCTTTCTTCTGTCTTCTTTCCAAATGAGGCTCTGCAAGAGGGCATGATGATGAGCTGGATTGTAACGTGGAGGACACCTGCCTTTGCAGTAACCTGCATCGAAAGTCTTTGGTTGGATGATGAACTCGAAGCCTTTCAAGTCCTTAAAGATGACTGTCATCTGATGTCGGCAGCATTTTTTGCTGTCACCTCTGCACTCGGTTCGACGACCCTTGTGCAGGGACATCAACTGGTCGTGAGCTCCTCGTTTGTTTCTTCTTTTGCTAGGATCGTGATGAGTGAAGACGTTAAGCGCAGGTGAGAAAAAGGAATGCTGAAGAGGATTGCCTTCCTGCACAAATTGCACCTGGAGACAGATATCAGTTTGGCCATCTTCAAACCAACTGGAAACAACTTCTGTCAAGTCGAATTCGACCCAGCGGGGTCCCTGGGACTCGTGGAGATCAAGTCTTTTTCTGGAGATTAACCTTCTGGAGGAAGTGGCGAGAGGTTCATAAATTAGGATGTTGAGGGTGCCGATCTGGGTTTGGCTACCGAGGAGAAACCTGAGAGTTGAGTGCTCAACGGTGGAATGAGTCCTGTCGGGGATGTTCATGTGGAAGGTGAGGCTTTCGAAGGGTCTGTCGTCCAAGAGGGTATTGGCACAGCTTCCATTTCCAGGGTGCTCTGAAACAAGATATAATTGTGGTCAGAGAGTTTTACAGTAAAACATTTAATGCAGAATTACACAATTGAAACTGTGAAGAACCATTAATGTCTCGCGGACATCTAATCCGATAGGGAGACGGACGTGAAAGGACCAATAACAGTATATGACGGGCTCCACGGCAAAACCATGAAAGTCCACTGGGACAAATTTTTCAGGAGAAGGAAAAACCCTTCTCAAAAATCGAATTCCTAAAAGAAAAAAAAATGAGAAAGGACATTCGAGATTTGATGGAGCTCTACAGCAGATCTCAAAATAAACAGAATTTCAAAAAAGTTAATACTTTTCAAGATGAATAACCTCAAAAATCGACTGCAGTCAAAACCGTGTAAAACCATCCAAATTTTTTTTCTTTTTTCAGACCCAGGTTAACATAAAATGTTTGTTAAAATTTTCGAAAACATATTCCGAGACGAATAGAAAGCTGAAAAGTGGAAAAGTAAGTTTGAAAAATCGTTTCTTTAAAAAAGCAAATAGATTTTCCAATATTACAGTGTTATTTTTATATGAAATATTTTCCTTACTTATATTTTGTAACTCTTTGTAGAAAAAAATGTAATTAACAACAAAAAAATAATTTTTCTTGGTTTTATAACCTTCTCCACTATTTCTCTTAAGATTACGAACAGCTTTGGTGTCTCTAGTAGGTCCAGGCACATTTTTTTCATCTGGAATGATAATTTTCCACTTTAAATTGCACTTGCAAAATGGTAAACAAATCGACCGGCAACACGTGATTCAATGCGACTAAGCAGACTACGTTGAAGACGAATGCGCGTGAGTGTCGCGCAGATGGGCCCACGGCACTTACACGGTTATGGAAAACCACGAATTTTAAAAACCCACTTCCGGTTTGAATTTTGATATATCCTTTCACGACAATGTGCGGTAGAATTTCAGAGAATTATTAGGCCAATAAAACGTGTTTTCCAAAAAATGGAACTTACATGGTTATGCCGTGGAACCCTTCATCTTATGCACCTAGGGGGAGAAGAGGGACTTTTCCGAAAACGTACACAAGTCGGAAAAATCCCTCTCCCCCTTGGCGCATACGATATTTTTTATAACGAATGGATGATCGCAAAGAAGTTCAAAATTTGATGAAAAATGTTCTATAAATTTCCGGAAATTTTCGGTCATTTATGGTAATTTTACAGGGAAATACGGTGTCTTACCATGAATCACCCAAAATTCAATTCTAAAAATTTCCATGAATTTCCGAAAACTTATGGAAATTTTTGGACATTCTTAGTAGATTTATAGGGAAATATGATGACTTATAAATCACCCAAAATCCAATTTTTAAAATTTCCATAAATTTCCGGAAATTTGAGGAAATTTTTGGTCATTCATAGTAATTTTACAGGAAAATGTGGTGACTTATGAGTCACCAAAAATTCAATTTTTAAAATTCCCTCAATTTCCGGAAACTTATGGACATTTTTGGTAATTTATAGTAATTTCACAGGAAAATGTGATGACTTATAAATCACCCAAAATTCAATTTTAGAGATTTCCATAAATTTCCAGAAATTTAAGGAAATTTTTGGTCATTCATAGTAATTTCACAGGAAAATATGATGACTTACCATAGATCACCCAAAATTCAATTTGGATTATTTTGATAAATTTCCAGAAATTTATGAAAATTTTCGGACATTCTACAGGAAAATGTGATGACTTATAAATCACCAAAAATTAATTTGTTTAAATTTTCATTAATTTCCGGATACTTACAGAAATTTTTGTTCACTTATAGTAATTTTACAGGAAAATATGATGACTTACCATTAATCACCCAAAATTCAATTTGGAACATTTTTATAAATTTCCAGAAATTTATGAAAATTTCCGGACATTTATAGTAATTCTACGGGAAAATTTGATGACTTACAAATCACCCAAAATTCAATTTTTAAAATTTGCTTCAATTTCCGGAAACTTATGGAAATTTGCGGCCCTTTATAGTAATTTCACAGGTAATGAGTGGGATGATTATGGTAAAATGAAAGCTTGTAGATGCATAATTTTCATTATCCCTGACGTCACTTTTTACTCCCTAGGGAGTAAAAGGTACTTTTTACTCCCTAGAGAGTGAAAGATAGAGCTTTAGCCTCGCTTCATAGGCATCGAAAAGGCCTGAAATCATGCATGTGTTATAAAAAATTTCATTTTGCAAGACTACCATAAAAAGTATTCTGCACGAACAAAATCTCTTCGATAAGGAATGTGAAAATGATAACTCTGAAGATGAGTGAAATTGATGTTTTATGTAAACCGATTGTTTACGTAAAGATAATCTGAATTATTAAGATAAGGATATTATTATTATGAAGATAGTTTTGAAAATTTATTTATCGTAATTGCCTGAAGTTTGAAACCAATGGTTTCTTCATAGAATCAAAATTTTCATAATTTGAATCATAAACGTTTCATTCTCTGCTTAAGTTTTGATTGGCTTATACCAATGAGACAGTATTTATACAGCTTTCCATGTCGAATTTATTGACGAATGTATATAACAGGAAATTTATTCAAGACAATGTAAGTATGCAGTCATTATTTAAAATGTTCTTCGAGTGAAAGAAGAGATGATTTTTACACATTCCTACGATGTATCAATAATTAGGTAATAACAATGAGTCTTAAGGAATAGAAGAAAGTGAATTTTCAGATTCGGGAGCAATAATTCGAATTCCAAGGTAAAGTTATATTCTTATTAATACTATTACACCATTATTATTGTTTAAGTTTCACACTGAGGAGGACACGAGTCTCCTGCAGTTTTGTTTTTGAGAAGGTAAAGATCAAACTCCGTCCTGCGAACCGCTAAAAAACTCTTCTTTTCTTTATTCAAATAATTTTGCAGAAAATAATTTAGTTCCCATTAAAGAAAAACTTGAATTATAAGAAAGACATGAGAAAAAGATCTTCTCAAAAAACTTTTTTTCCTGTATTCGGTACAGCTTCATTTATTTTACAAAGATCTATAAGAGGGACAAAAAAGTTAACTTAGCTAACAAAAGTTAACACTCAATATAATATATTGTTTATTAACAAAATATACTTGTGAGTTAAAATTGCTTGCCACCACCTTCAAGATAAGACTTGATTGAGGGAATGTTGACCGATATTTGTATATTATTATATGAAAAACTATATAAACAAATGCTTCTTTTCGGCATTGGATGGCAAAAAGGGTAACTTTTCCTGCTAATTGTCACTTTTGAATTAGGATCTCTGGAATTAGACATTTTTGATGCCATTCTTTTCAATCGAATAATTTCTTCCTTATAATATCAAAAATAACATAATTTCGAACTATAAACATTCCAAATTATTAAATATTTAATTATAAATCTGAAAAATTTAAGAATTTTCTATTAAGAGCCTATTAAATCCAACTAATACAAGTAGAAAATTTATAGCTACATCATTTACAACTGTGAAAATTTCACATTAATAAATCTTCAATTCTGAATCTTGGAAATTTTGTAATTTTCAATTCGAAATCTTGGGAATTGGAGATTATTGAATCTTTAAATAATGAATCTAGAAAATTGGAGAATGCTCAACTGAGAACCTGAAGAATAAAACTAATCTAAAAAATTAATTTAAATGAAATTATTTCAAACTATAAACATTCTAAATTAAAAAATCTTTGATCGCGAATTTCAAAACCTGAATAAATTTTTATTCAAAATCTCCGACATTAAAGAGACTTCGATCCAAATATCCAAAATAACATGATTTTGAAATATAACTATGACAAATTAATGAATCATCAATGGTAAATATTAAAAATTGAAGAATTTTCAATTGAAACCCTATAAAATTGAACTATTCCAAAAAAGGATTTAAACTTACATCGTTCTAAACAATGAAAACATTGCAAAATGAAGAATCTTCAACTGTAAATCTTGAATATTGAATAAGCCCTACTTGAAAATCTATAGAATTAAATAAATTTACTTCTGATCTTCAAATTTGGATAATTTAAAATTTAAAATTTTCAAAATGGAACCTTAGAGAAATAATTCGAAAATACATTATTATGAACAGAAAATATTTCAAAATGATTGATGTTCAATTCGAAATCTGAACAATTCAATACTTTTTTGTTTAAGATTGTTGGAATTGAATAATTCTGAATCGCAAATCTTATGAATTGAATAATTTTTTTTAATCTTAAAAATAACATATGCAATTTAATTGCACAAAACCGCAAAATCTGAAGGTTTCGAACCATAAAGATTTGAAGTTTGATGGGTCCCGAATAAAATTACAAGGCAAAAAAAATTAAAAGTAACAGAAAATTGATTTACTGAAATTATTTCATTCAAGTTGGAAATGAGAAGTATGCAATAGTTATTTTGAATTCAAACATATACTTCAATTTGATAATTAGGTAATTAAACGAATTTTGTAAAAATGTTATATTTTTAATTAATGACCATTTGTATTCAAGAATATTTTTTCAATTTTAAAATATTCAGTCCCCATGTTTCCCAGTTTCTGCTTGTATTTCCCTTTAAAAGGAACGGAAATTCTCTTGATCCAGAGGAGTTTATCTTCGGAGGTAATTGCTATGCAATAAATAAAAACCCTTCAAATAATTGTATGTTGGATTAATTAATTAAATTTAAAATAATTATTTAGCAATAAACATTCAAGTGATTCATGACCGATGAAAACAGCAATAAAATCTATTTCTATGTATTTCCTTTTGAAGAATCATCATAAGAGTAAAAACAGTTTAATTTATGATCGATAATCAAGGAAAATTGTTCAGCTATAAAGAAGAAATGAAGATTTTCCTGACGTGGACAATACATCAAACTTGTAGTAAAACAAAAATTAAAAAGAATTTTTTTTCAAGTTCAATAGAGTCTAGGTGACTTTTTAAAACTAATATTTTAAAGTCACTTCTATAATAATTAAAAGGCTTCTTGAAAACCTACAGAAAACTTTCAAAACGTGGTAGGTGGATTCTGAAAAGGCTCTGGAAAATTTATTTTAATGCTGAAGAACTTAATTTAAGTGCGTTTTACGGCAGATTTGAAGATTAATAGTTTTTCAAGAATTCACCTCGAAATTAGTCTAGGTTGAGTATGCCTTGAATTGAGAGGAGTTGACTTTTTCTTAACTATGATAATGTTGCTTAATCTTGAAAAATTTGAAATATTTATTTATTCTCTTTTGAATAAAAGATGAGAAATATTTAAAACAAATATAAATATGTTTGGTTTTGATGTTTTGCAAAATAAAATTTTCCAAGCAAAATAATAACAACATGCATACATATTGTTAGAATTTCAATAATGTGTTAGATATTCATGAATCGCTAGTAAATTCATGCTATTCGAACTTAGGTTTAAGAATTTTTAGTTTAAAAAATGAAAAAAATTCGAAAATGGTTCTATTTTGTATGTTTTATTTTACAATAATCTACTTCTTGAGGTCTGAAATTAATAATTTTCAAATTTTTAATGTTTTTATTTGACCTTGATTTATTTAACCTTGAATTTCAAATTTTGCTAGGCATATCTATGTGTAACTATTTCAATATATTTTGATATTACATTATTTCAGCATTTTTAAATGTGTGTACAAGTTGCAATGAAAACTAAAAAAGGCGATATAATAAAACAGACTTATGTTGTACAATTTACCATTATACAGCAAATTTTAATTTAGTTTTGCACAATCGAAGTTGCTTTCAATGAAAATTTAACCATTTTGATTCCAGAAATGGACTGTTATCTTATCTAGAATTTATAGTAACAAAAAGATTGTTCCAAGTATGGTGGAAATTAGGAATTTTTCGAGATATTTGTGAATAAAAACAAAAATTTAATTAACGATTTTTCATTTTTCCTAAATAGGTCCATTTCCTGAATATTGATAAATAATTGAACAAGAAAGGTAAATATTCTTCTCAAAAAAAAAATCTGCCCACTGCGCGGGCATATTCCTATCGCGCGCTTCACTCGCAAATTTGAGCACGCCTAGGGCGTGAGTGGTTCAGATCTCGCGCTTCGCGCTCGTTAATAAATGTACCTCGCACTCCGCGCTCAGTCTTTGTACTTGCCTACAATTGCGCATAGAGCTTTTGGAACTAAAAAGTATAATGTCGGCTGTTGTATTTGATGATTGTGAATTCTCTTTTGTTAAAGCTTCTCCGGCTTTAACAAATACATTCTCATCGTGTGTCTCGTGCTGCGCACACGATCAAAATCTGTCCGAAATACGAACTTTTCTATATCACCCTTAACTGTAAAGCATCAAATTTATATAATAATAATTTATATATCCAAATATGCCCTATCGAAAAATGAATGAGAACAAACTTGTGAAAATGTTTTAGATAAAAAATGTTAGTGTTTTTACTTTTTTCCGTATCTCCCATGGACTGCTCACAAAATTTCAATCTTGCGTTATTTGGCTAAAAATTCTTATTTTCGTTTATATTTTTGAATTTTGAAAATGCCACAACTCTGACAATTTGGTTTTTATAAAAAAAAACTTGAGGATAAACTGTTCCACTTTTTACTTACTACGAGAAGCCGTACTTGCAATTTTTGAGTCTTGAAAAGAAAAGTCAAAATTTTTTTCCAAAATGCTCCCCCTCTTTTATTTTTGATTCAAAATAGCTGGTCAACAAAACCAACTTGTCTTTCAGGTCCGTCAAAATGGGTACCAAAGCGCGATCAAATATGATCATTCTTTCGAGAGTTATCGACTTCACAGATTATTTTTCATTATTTTTTGTGCGATCAAAATTGGAATTTTCGATTTTCTGAGGAAACTTAAAAAGTTGTTTTAACGTGTGACAACTCATACAATTTAGTCATCAAACTTTCTGTATTCGCACATTCAAAAAATACCCTCTATCCTGAAGAAGATAGCACAGAACTAAAAATAATTGTTTATCTGAATTCGATTGGTATGTTAAACTGAAAAGTTTGAATGAATCTCAGCCGCGGAACTTATGTGTATACGCGAAACGTAAACTCTTAAACTTTTGCTTCGAAATGATTAACATTTGTTTTTTTCTTCAAATTCTAATGCGTATTAATTTGTTACTTAGAAAATCGATTAGCTCCATGTCATAACATAACACCTATTAAATCTTATCAACTCGTTAAAAAACTCTACAAATTTATGATGATTCTATAATCTTCAAATAATGAAATTACTTGATCAAATCTACATCTCTAAATTCAAGCTAGAATAATAGCCAATTCGACCTTATGGCCCTTGAATTGGTTATCAGCGATCAAGAAGTAATTATACACCTGTTAATTGATGCTTTTAGGTAAAACAGGTTCTTCGACCTGTCTTAGTAAATTCTCAAGCCAGTCAAAGAAACGGAAAGAAAAGGTAATAAATCTTCCTAGAAAACACTGGAATTCCTTCACTAATTCATAGCTGAAGTAAACTATGTTATTTATAAGACAAATTTATATAAAAAATTCGAATGACTAATTCGAAAGAAATGTGGGAGTCCCTTAATCCATAGGGTTTATCACCATTTGTTTTCATCCAATATTTTCAGGAAATTGGATCATCAGCTATATCATCGACTATCGTCAACTTTTTCAACGCGGAAGTGTAAAGAGAGGACTTTATGAGACATGTACTATTTGCACTAATAGCTCACACCTACAGATTCGCGGATTTGGCGGACTAGTTGGTATCGCGAAATAACTTTCGATAAAGCACAATGGAATTCGAGGCATTCGGATTTACTAAAACGGAGTCGTTGATTTGGAATGAACGGGGGAGTCGTTTGTTTCATTCGGTACTCAATATCCCAAATAACTGGATGAATCATGTTAAGCATCCTAATAATAGTTTTATCACTTCTCTTTCGACCATAAATATAAAGACACTCATCATTGGGATAGCCTGCTTTTGATCTATTATTAAAATTTCCGATAGCCAATAATTTGACTTAGCCTCAATGTTGAATCAGATTATTTTATGAACATACAATCAAATCTTTAGAAACAGCTTGCCTTGTAGAAGACTTTTTTACTTCATATCGTCTATTCAATTTTTGATTTTGAAAGTTTCGTCAAAACAAAGATACTCGTAAAAGCTGGTTCGTTATTTATTACAATTTATGGAATTTTGAATTAGGAACCGGATCGTAAAATAGAAATTATCAAATTATGAGAATTTAGGACCTAATCGCAGGAATTCAGTACTAAATAGTATATAAATCAAGTTGCAAGAATCTCGTCAACTTTAAATGATCAAATCGTGAAATCAGGCACCAATATCAGTTTTTAAGCTAGAGCCTATTGGACAGTTTCATGGAGAAAAAGTTGCAATTTCATATCAAAGAATCATTAGCCCTTTAAGTACGTTGTGTTTCGAAAAAAATAATCTGCCCGCTAGGCGGGCACATTGTCATCGCGCGCTTCGCGTGCGGCTTGAAAGTTTAGGCGCGCGTACGTTTTTTGGATCTCGCGCTCCGCGCTCGGTTATGAATTTACCTCGCGCTCCCTACATTCGTATAAAAAGCTTGTGAAACTCAAAAACGAAATGTCGACTACTCTAATTTGATGAGTGTAAATTCTGTTTTGCTAAAGCTTCTCCGGCTTTAACGAATACATTCTCATCGCGTGTCTCGTGCTGCGCACTCGATCAGAGTTTGTCCAAAACGGCGGAGAAGTTCTGTTGCCTAATTTTTTCACATGTGTAGTTTTTCTAGAAATTCGATTTTTTAATTTTATTTTTTACGATTGAAACAAGAACTACGCGTCCAATAGGAAAAATTATGGAAAATTTACTATTATTTTTTGGGTGAACAACTTTTCTCTAACAATCTCCTGTGTTAGCCTTAGTCATTTTTTCAAAAAATTTTATTATTTCATTTTTTAGTTATTTTTCCTGATTGAAATGAAAACAACACATCCTGTTAAAGAAGTTGATAACACGTTTAAAGATATTTTCCTGGTAAAGAACTTGCGTCTATTTGATTTTTTCAAGGCTTGTTTCAATTGTCCAAAAGTTAATTTTTTTTCATTTTTATATGCTTTTTTATAAATGAAGCGAAAACTCCTTGTCCTATCAAAAAGTTAATTTTACCAAATTTGTCGATCTTATTTTTGTCCACAATTTTAGTTCATTTATGTTTTCTCGTACCTTACATAGTTTGACCAAAAAATGAATCTTGTTGTTTGGGTGAAAATTCTCATTTTCGTTTAAATTTTTGAATTGTAAAAATGCCACAACTCTGACAATTTTGTTTTCATCAAAAAAAAAAAAAAATAATAAGAGGGTTAATTCTTTCAATTTTTACGAACTACGAGAAACCGTACTACAATTTTTGAGTCTTCGAAAAAAAAGACCAAAAAAATTCTTTAAATGATCCCTCATTTTTATTTGTGAGCCGAAATAGCTGTTCAACGAACTCTACTTGTCTTTTTGGTCCCTCAAAATGGGTGCCAAAGCACGATCGAATATGATCATTTTTTCGAAAATTATGAAGTTCACATATTATTACATTCTCATCATAATGAGAAGGTATTGGTTTTGTGTCAAAATCGACTTTCGCGGAATACTTTTTGAATTTTCTCGAAAAATCGAAAATTCCAATTTTGATCGCACAAAAAATAATGAAAAATAATCTGTGAACTCGATAACTTTCGAAAGGATGATCATATTCTATCTTGCTTAGGCACCTATTTTGAGGGACCAAAAAGTCAAGTCGAATTCATTGACCAGCTATTTTGGATCAAAAATAAAAGAGGGGGAGCATTTTGAAATTTTTTTTGGACTCTTTTTCCCAAGACTCAAAAATTGTAGGTAAGGTTTCTTGGAGTAGGTAAAAATTGAAACAATGTACCCCCATAATTTTTTTTTTTTTATAAGAACTTAATTGTCAGAGTTGTGGCATTTTCAAAATTCAAAAATATAAGCGAAAATGAGAATTTTCAGACAAAAAACGCAAGATATGAAAAAAAGTTTGAAGAAAAAGAATGTTTCTTTTTGGGAGTCCACGGGAAAATATAAATGGACTAGAATTGTAGACCAAAAAAAGATCTACAAATTTGGTAAAATTAACTTTTTGCTAGGACAAGTAGTTTTTGCTTCTTTTCTAAAAAAGCATATAAAAAATGAAAAAAATTAACTTTTGGACAATTTGAAAAGCTTTGGGAAAATCAAATAGACGCAAGTTCTTTACCACGAAAATATCTTTAAATGTGATATCAACTTCTTTGACAGGATATGTATTTTTCATTTCAATCAGGAAAAATAACTATAAAAATGAAATAATAAAGTTTTTGAAAAAATGACTACGGCTAACACAGAAGATTGATAGAGAAAAGCTGTTCACCCGAAAAATATCTGAAAATTTTTTATAATTTTTCCTATTGGACGCGTAGTTCTTGTTTCAATCGTAAAAAAATTAAAAAAATTGAATTTCTAGAAAAACTACACAACATGTGAAAAAAATAAGTCGACAAAACTTCTCTACCGTTTTGAAAAAACTTTGATCGAGTGCGCAGCACGAGACACGCGATGAGAAATTTATTCCTTAAAATCGGAGAAGCTTTAACAAAAGAGAATTCACACCTATCAAATTAAAGTAGTCGACATTTCGCTTTTGAGTTTCACAATTTTTTTCTGAAGCTGTAGGGAGGTACAAAGGACGAGCGCGTAGTGCGAGGTGAATTCATAACCGAGCGTGGAGCGCGAGGTGAGATTACCATCGAGCGCGCATTTCGAGATCCGAAAGACGCGCGCCGTAGGCATGCTCAAACTTGCGAGCAAAGCGAGCCGCGCTGGAAGCGTGCGATTAGAATGTGCCTGCGCAGCGGCCAGATTATTTTTCATTTTTTTTGTGCGATCAAAATTGGAATTTTTGATTTTTTGAGAAAATTCAAAACCTTGTATTCGTGATCTTGTAGGGCTCCCAAGAAGAAACATTTTTTCTCTTTGACTTTCTTTCTAATCTTGCGTTATTTAGCTAAAAATTCTCATTTTCTTTTATATTTCTGAATTTTGAAAATACTATAACTCTGAAATATTTGTTTTTATAGAAATAAATGAATAGTATAAATTGTTTTACTTTTCATGTGCTACAAGAAATTGTACTTACAATTTCTGAGTCATGAAAAAGAAGTCCAAAAAAATTTGAAAATGCTCCCACTCTTTGATTTTTCATCCAAAAAAGCGGGTTAACGGACTCATCCTGTCTTTTCGGTTCCTCAAAATATGTGATAAAGGGCGATCCAATCCTATTAGTCTTCCAAAAGATATGGAGTATACAGACAACGACAACGACAACGAAGACAACAGACCGACAGACATCAACGTAAAAACTACTTTTTCCAGAATCAGGATATCTTAAAACGTTGAGATTTCATTCATTCCGCGAAATTCGATTTTCACATAAAACCAATACCTCCTTAGTATGATGAGAATGTAAAAATGACTTGTATTTTACCGTTCTAAGAAACCAGTAATTTTCGCTAAGTGATGAGTATTTGTCGAAAAAATATAAAAATACAAATCAAATAAAAAAGTTATTCTTTTTCAGAAACGGTAAAATACATGTTGTCCGATTTTCTTTGGAAACCAAAATATTCAAGAGGTTTTTAATTCTGTGACCTAAAGTTACAGTACCTGTATGATTTGACATATATTTGATTAGGTACAATTTTTTGCTATAATTCAAACACATTTGACCATTTTTATGAGTAATAACAAATTTTCACAAAGAATAATAATTTCCACTTGGCACTCCATTATATCTGAGCATTTTGTACGATTTCACGTGAGAAAAAAATTTTCTAGTTCAATTTGACTCGGAAAATTAAAATTAACGTGCAGAAAAAATCAACTTTCTTGAGGGCTTTCTTTAGTTCAAAATAACTGAAATTTCACTTAAATGAGTCACGATCTGATTTAAGTTGAAACAAAATGGAGTGATTTTTAACCAAAATGCAAAAAGTTTTAAACAAAATCTGAGAGGTAATCCTTTCAGCATGTAAAAATGTATTTTTTGTTAGTTTTAACTCACATTCTTTTGTGGCATCAATTCACGATAATTAATTTGGATTCACTTGCATCAATCAATGAATCAAAATAAAGAACGATTTGGTAGGTTTTATATTGAATTCCATTGCACCAATTTAGTTAGGCCTAAATTGATACTAAAATAAAATTCTATCATATTGATTTTCTAAACATAAAAAAGTAAAATAAAAAGAAGTTAAAAGTTAAATGTCAACTATGTGAGAAGACTAATCAAATCGCAAGAATTGAGAAACAAACCATAAACTTCAAATGATCATACTGTAAGATCAGACATAAGAAATCATTTTCAAACCAACCAATAGATAAAGGAAGGTCCAAACAATTTTCCGTTAGGACTTGATGATTCAGAGAGTGATAAATCGTCCCTAATTAACATTTTTTGTTTTCCCATGGTATTTCCTATGCTCGCTCCTATGCTATGGGATCTGATAGATCTTCATCCCAGCTAATTAAATTAAAATAAGTGAAATTTTAACACAAAGCTGTTTCTTTCCTTCCTAATTGGCCATGCCCATGCTGCCGGCACTTTTTGTGGGATGCATGCGGTGACATAAACGGGTTTTGTGTGTCGTACATTCTGATCGGGATGGGCCACGTGCGGGACTTGACATGAAAGCTTTGCGTAACATAGAATACATATAGGCTTTAAAATCTTCAGATGCATTCTTACAAGCGGAAAACATATCCCCCTGCTTTGATATTACGCCTCGCTGTCAACAACTTGTTTCAAATTTCTGTATTTTATTGCCGTACTTATAGGAGATTATTCTGGGAAACATTCCTGCGATCTCTAAGAATGATAAACGAACTTTGTATGTAATAATAATGGAGCATAATTTATCAATGTATGGAGGTCCGATTAAGGGCGATGGAATCAGGCCCCAACCTCATAATTTAATTGCCTTCATTTTACTCTATAAATACTTGAATTGAATCGCCGATAGATATTAGGTCCTACTTTTCTTCTGATTAGGTCTGCATTCGTAGTCCAAAATAAGCTTATTCTGGTAGTCTTTGCGTGAAAGGATTTTTTAAATTTTAAGTGGATCATTCGAAAAAATCACTCATAACAGTAAAATGGATAGTAAGTCTCGGCACAGTAAAAAGTCATAAAAAATCATAAAACCGCAAATTCTGCATTCGAAAAAATGGAGTGCTAACGGAAATGAATAATCAAAATTAGCAATCCCTACAGGATATGAATTAGCACTTAGCATTGATTGCGATATTATCGTATAAATAATTGAAAATTAGAGAAATTTTTTACCGGATTACGGAAATTCTTTACGTTCATTCAAATTTTCTATTCTGAAACTGTGGAATTGCTAATATAATGTATTCTGAATATGAAACGTGTGGAAAATCGAATAAATACTAATCATTTGGAATCAAAGTATTTTGAGCTGTAATGCTCAATATCGCAGTTTCAAATTAGGAATCTCTGAAGTTGAGTAACTCATTTGACAAGGCATTCAAAATTTTATTGTACATTAGGATAAATAATTCTAAATTGTGCAATTAGAAAGTAGTAGTAGCCTTAAAACTCAAAATGATCCAAATTTAGATAATCAATAACTAAAAAACTTTCGAAAATGTAAATTTCCAAAGTAGAAGCCTCCAGAATTGGAAACTTTTTATTTCAAGTCCTTATTAAACAGGAAAATATTTGTCGCGAAAAGCTAAAAGATTTTTGTATTCATGACGATCTTTCTAAACAGCCTTTAACTTGCAAATTTTTATTTACAAAAATTGGATCAGTTCAACTTACGATTAAAAAAAAACCAATTTACGATAACAAAAAAAAAAAACGGATTTTCAACAAAATAGTTCATTTTTCAACCAATGTGATGAATTTTCAAATAACATTATGCATCTGTAACCAGAACAGTTAAATTTCAATCCAAGAAGATGAATTTAAAATTAAAAAGATAAATATTCAACTGGAGCACTTTAATTTTCAAACATAAAGGTAAATATTCAAACAATAAGATTAATTTTTAAATAGAAAGAATAAAATAAAAAATAGAATAAATAAATAATAAGACAAAGAATTCTAAGGAAAAAATACAATGTTTTAACAAAATGGTCAAATTTCGGGCTCAAAAAATAACTATTCACAACCAAAAATGGAACAGTAACATTTATAGTTTAAAAAACAAATTTCAAAACAAACTTAAGAGTTTTATACTAAAACAAAGAATCTTCAACTGGAGGAGTTGAGTTTTCAAACAGATGAATTATTTTTTACTGAAAAAGATTAATTGTCGACGGACATTTAATTACTCCAATTTCAAATAAAAGAAAAAATGTATGTTTAACTAAAGCAATGAACTCTTCACTAAAATCATGGAATTTTCAAGTAGAAAGAGTTAAGTTTTTTGTTGAAAAAAATTACTTTTAACAAAAAAAAAAAACAACTTTCAAAGATATTATTACATTTCAACACCGAATGATGGAGAATTAAATCAAATTGTTAATGTTCAACTGACGTAGTTGAATTTTAAACCAGAAAGACAAATTTTTGAGTGAAATGATGAACATTAAAGTAGACTAGTTCAATCTTTGACAAAAAATCCATTTTCAACCAAAAAGTTTAATTTTACAACAAAATGGTTGGAATTTGAACCAAGAAAATAGTAATTTTTGAACAAAAATGGAATAGTTTCATTTTTAACTTGAAAAATTAATTTTGAACCAAACATAAGAATTCACAACTAACCGTAAAGGAGAATTTTTTAAGAAAAATATTAAGTTTAAGATTAATTTCAAGATTCAATTCTAAATTCAAAAAGACAAATTTCCATCCAAATTGTTGAATTTTAAACAAGGAAAGATCAACTTTCCACTTAAAATAAAACAGTTAAATTCTCAAAGAAATAGTTTAATTTTCAAATTCAAAATCAATGTTTTCAATAAAAGGTGAATCGATTTTTAACAAAGAAGTTAATTTCAATCAGAGGTGAACGTTGAATCGAAACAATGCAACTTTAACTGACAGATTAAACTCTCAACAAAAAAGGTTAAAATTTTAAACAAGTAGTTGATTTTAAACACAAAAAAGGTGGATTCGCAATAAACAACGTAAACAAGTTTACCATCATAATTCATAAATATTTCTTCTTTTTGGAATACTACTTCTTCTCTAAAGACTGCTTAAAAAGTATTTATTAAAAATGAAGAAGAGGGGAATTAATAACTGTGACGAATGTTGAATTGGAAGAAAGATGTCTTTTTAATTCCTCTCTTCTAAATCCGACTTATAATTAGTTTAAAAAGTTCCCATTCCATGTTAGAAATTCCCTGTTGTAAGTGAAATTATACTTGTTCACTGAAACTCCCTGCCCTAAGATAAAAACTATAATTATTTCCTGAAATTCCCAGTCCCAAGTCAGATAAATAAGGAAAAGTAAATAGAACGTGATAAATACATTTTTTTGAAAAAATTTAGGTAATCATTCTTTCTGTATGTTTGGGCTATCATCAATTTGATTATAAAATTTAAGTCAGCTCAAAAAAATCTCACATAGCAACTAATTTGCAAAACGTTTTTCTTATATGATGGAAAAAAAAAATTCTTCCTCTCATGAAGTATAGATGTATTTAAATGTTTTGAGAATCAGATTAGAGGGACGTTACATTCTTTAAATCAAATGATAAGATATCTTTTTGATTCGTAAAAAGAAAGCGGTCATTTCACTCATTTTTTCGATAGAATGTTTAATAGTCTAGGTTGAGTCGAGTAAATTCCTGGTTTTCAAATTAATTCCTGAGAAATTATAATTTTAAACAAAACATTTTTTTCTTCAATCTAAAAGTATCAGTTGCAAATGCTTTTAATTCACATTTCGAAAAAGCGAATAAGCTTGAAATAATCATTCACAATTGTGCATATGGAGCTTTTTTGCCGTTCTGAATTTAACAATTTAAAAAGTGACACCAATCAAAATGATCATTGTCAAGCTTTCAAGATCGAAAGATTGTATTTATAGGTTTTAAAACTGTGTAATTTAAAATTAGATGTCCTCAAAGTAAAACAATCTCTGATTGGAATTGTAACCATTTCTATGAATATCGATTAAACTCCTGATATTATATCTTCATTCATCCCAATTTCCCGATTTTCTAGGTATCCTGGTCTATAATATTTACGCATTTTTGTTTTTATGACAAGGAATGTTTTTCGCGAAGGAAGTCGACAAGACGTGGGTGCTTATGTGTATTTAAGGGTCTATTTTGAATCTTCAACGGAATTTTAAACGCGTAAAAAGTAAATATATTTCTACATTCTCATTCTGAATGAGAAGGTATTGGTTTTATGCGAAATATGACATTCGCGGACTTAATGAAATCTCCACGTTTTGAGACCCCCTGAGTCAGAAAAAACGATTTTTACGAAGGTGTCTGTCTGTCTGTAGTCTACAGTCTGTAATCTGTATACTCGATAACTTTCGAAAGAATTGTCATATTGGATTGTGCTTTGGGACAGTTTTTGAAACCGGAAAAGAAAGGACGAGTTCGTTAACCAGCTACTTTGGATGAATAATCAAAGAGGGGGGCATTTTGAACATTTTTTTGGACTTTTTTTTTGAAGAATCAAAAATTGTAAGTACAATTTCTTGTAGATTTTAAAAAGTGAAACAATTTATCCTTATCATTTTTTTCGATAAAAACAAAATTGTCAGAGTTGTGGCATTTTCAAAATTCAAGAATACAAACGAAAATGAGAA